>JASVEL010010044.1:0-287258 GCA_032618575.1 Nicotiana noctiflora
GAGTGAACTGGACGACCGGAATAACCCCTGCCAAAACGACCGGCTGCTGAAGTGCGGGCACCAGAGAAATGGCCCGACTCACGAGACCTCTTGGCCTCTCTATCTCCCCGCTCTCTGGGAGCATACTCTCGATCCTCCTGGCAATACTAACTGCCTGCTGATAAGATATATCTGTCTCCAACTCTCTGGCCATGCTGGATCGGATAGGCGGAATCGGGCCCTCAATAAATCTCCGTACTCTCTCCCGAACCGTGGCTACCAAAGCCGGTGCATGCCTGGCTAGACGGGTGAAACTGATAGCATACTCCGATACTGACATGGAGCCCTGTCGCAACCGCTCAAACTCCGAGCGCCAAGAATCCCTAAGGCTCTGTGGAACAAACTCCCTCAAAAATAGATCTGAAAACTGCGTCCAAGTCAATGAAGCAGACTCCTCCGGACTATCCAACTCATACGTGCGCCACCAATCATAAGCGGCCCCACGAAACTGAAAGGCAGTGAAGGAAACCCCGCTGGTCTCCACAATCCCCATAGTACGAAGAATACGATGACACTCCTCCGGAAAACCCAATGCATCATCTGAAGCCAACCTACTGAACACTGGAGGGTCATATTTCTTGAACCTCTCTAATCTACGCTGCTCGTCCTCAGAGGCAGCTGGTCCACCTCCCGGTTGTGCTGGGGCGGCAGGAGGCATAACCAAAACATCTGGAACATGTCCCACTGGCACACGCTGCTCCGGTGTAACGGCTACGGGAGTCTGGGCCCCTCCCCCGGCCTGAGATGTAGCTGCAACAAGAGGAAGCAATCCTGCCTGGGCCAAAGTGGTATACATGCTCATGAACTGAGCCAGGGTCTCCTGTAGTGCTGGAGTAGTAGCAACTGTAGTCGGTGTACCAAGTGCCTGCGCTCCAACCTGATCCACCGGTGGCACCTCGGCGGCAGCGCGCGCGGGTGCTGTGGCTGCACCTTGGGCGCGTCCTCATCCTCTACCTTGGCCCCGGCCTCTGACGGCGGCAACAGGGGGCGCGGGTACCTGATCATCGCGGTTAGCTCGTGTCCTCACCATCTGTGAGAGAATAGAAAGCAGTAGTTTAGAATTTTGATGCCAAAAATGTCGCACGACAAGGAATCCAAAAGAAATGAAGAGTTTCCTAAACAGTTACATAGCCCCTCGTAGATAAATACAGACGTCTCCGTATCGATCAGCGAGACTCTAAGTAACCGGTCCGTGTCCCGTGACTCCTATGAACCTAGAGCTCTGATACCAACTTGTCACGACCCTAGTTCACCAATTGTGAACATGTCGTGATGGCACCCAATCCCCACGACTAGGTAAGCCTAACACATTGCGGAATCTATAAGTTATAAATACTTAAATAAGAAACAACGGAAAATAACATAAAGATATGTAATCCGTGCCACTTGGCACATACATCCGTCACACAATAAATAAACACTACCAAGATCCGGAACCCCACGATAACACAGACTAAAAGGGAAATACAACTGTGGCTCTATGTGTAAAGAGTATCTAACAACGAAATGAAGAAAAATGTCAACTAGTAATACTAGAATAGAAGGGAAGCCTCCGGATCCGCGGACGTAGCGGATCATACCTCGAAGTCTCCCAGAAAGCTGCAGAATCACCTAGTACGAGCCTGCTCTGATGTACCTGGATCTGCACAACAAAAGTGTGCAGAAGAGTAGCATGAGTACACCACGGCGGTACTCGGTAAGTGCCAAGCCTAACCTCGATGGAGTAGTGACGAGGAAGGTCAGGGCCCTACTGAGAAACAATAATAATATGATGATAACAAAATAAACAGTTTAACAGATAACAACAAAATTTCCAAAATAACAACATTTACCGAAACTGTCTACAACCAAGCTAATAACAAATAACCAACTCAAATAAACAAATCCAAGATCTGTGGGAATTGAACCCACAGTCCCATTCTCAGTACCCCTGGGTCTCCGGGAATCGAACCCGCAGCCCATGTCTCAATAATATCACAATAACTCAGGATCTCCGGGAATCGAACCCGCAGTCCCTACCAATAAATAACTCAGGATCTCGGGAATCGAACCCGCAGTCCCTACCAATAAATAACTCGGGATCTCGGGAATCGAACCCGCAGTCCCTACCAATAAATAACTCAGGATCTCGGGAATCGAACCCGCAGTCCCTACCAATAAATAACTCAGGATCTCGGGAATCGAACCCGCAGTCCCTACCAATAAATAACTCAGGATCTTGGGAATCGAACCCGTAGTCCCTACCAATATCACGTCGGGTCTCTGGGAATCGAACCCACAGCCCTGGGTCTCCGGGAATCGAACCCGCAATCCACAAGCACAGCCAATTAAGGAAATCCGCAGAGAGAAATAATTATGCTCAACTATAACTTCACCGAAAAATAGTGCCAATAATTAACAAGGAATTAAAATAAGGCAGTTAGGCAACCAAACAGTTAAGTGCTACCTAATCATGCTCTTCTAACCACTACCGGGTAAAATATCAAATTAACAACCAAAGACAGGGATATCGCTCATCGAACATTTCTCAATAAAATACGTGTTCATCAACCAGCGAATGTACACGCCCGTCACCTCGCGTACAAGGCATTTAAACTATCACATAATATCCTAGGGGTGAAAATTCCCCCACACGAGGTTAGACAAGCCACTTACCTTAATTCCGGTACAAAACCGCTAAGAAATAACCTTCTTGCCGCGAATGTCCGCCTCCACAAGTGTAGTATCTGATAAAATCAATAGAATCACATCAAAATAGGCCAATTGGGTATTACCCAATCAAAATAACTCAAAATGCACCAAAACTCACAAGTTGTCAAAACCCGACTTTCGGTACGCTTATCGAAAAATCACGAAAATTATATTTTCGGGTTCCTTATCTCAATACGAGTCTAGGCATATAAAATTTACCAAAATCGGACTCCATTTGCCCACTCAAAACCTTGATTTTCTAAAGTCCAAGACTAGGGCTAAACCCTCCATAATTACCCCAAATTCCTCCATTTTCATGATATAATTGCATAATATTACCAATACTAATCATAATATGAGTTCATAGTTGATTACCTGATGATTTCCCTTGATTTCCTCCTCAAAATCGCCCAAAATCGCCCTTAAGCCGAGACCCCCAAATGTTAAAATGTTTCTGAAATTTTCTAACTTCTGATACACTTACTTAGAGCGATTTTCGCTTCTGCGGAACATTTTCCGCTTCTACGCTCCCGTATCCGCGACCAAAGGGTCGCTTCAGCGGTTTCCAGGCCTGGCCGGCCATTTCCGCTTCTGCGAACAAGAGGGCCGCTTAAGCGGCTCTGCTTCTGCGAAGAAGCATCCGCTTCTGCGGACAAGTCCGCCCCTGCGCATAACTGACCGCTTCTGCGGTCTCGCCCAAGCGGAAAAACGTCCGCTTCGGCGGACCATGCCCAATTTCTCTCGTCCGCTTCTGCGATCCCAGACTCGCACCAGCGACCCCGCTTTAGCGGAAATTCTTCCGCTTCTGCGGAACCACCCGCTCCTGCGCACCTAGTCCGCTTCTGCGGACTCGCTCCTGCGTCCAAAAGTCCGCAGGAGCGGAAACAACAGAAGCAGTGCACCAGTTCTGCAATTTTCCATGTTTTCTCCCGATTAACCATCCGAAAACACCCCGAGGCCCCCGGGACCTCATCCAAACATACCAACACATCTTAATACCTCATTCGAACTTGCTCCAATCCTCAAAACACGTCTAACAACATCAAAACCCATAATTCGCATCGAATTCAAGCCTAAATTTCTTAAAACTTTCCGAATTGCACATTCGATCAAAAACCCGTCCAAACGACGTCCGAATGACCTGAAAATTTGCGGACATATCCAAAATCACATAACGAAGCTACAGAAATTGTCGGAATTCCATTCCGACCCCGGATCAAAATCTCACCTATCGATCGGAATCGCCAAAATTTCAACCTTCGGCATTTCAAGCCTAATTGAGCTACGGACCTCCAAAATACATTCCGAACGCGCTCCTAACCCCGAAATCACCTAACGGAGCTAATGGAACCATCGGATTTCCGTTCCGAGATCGTCTTAACACTGTTCCGGCTACGGACCGTTTTCTAGTTTCAAAGCTCTTATTTAGGGACTAAGTGTCCCAAAATGCTCAAATCTTTGGAACCGACTCCCCCGGCAACCCACAATAGCAGAAATGAACTTGGGGGAACAGTTAAATTAGGGATTGGGGCGTAATTTTCTAAAACGACCGGTCGGGTCGTTACAGGATGGGTTTTTCCATTTATCCCTTCGCCGCTCTGTGTTTCTCAACTTGTTGGGGGTTATTTTGTTGAAGATGGGATTTCATTTCTTCCTTTACCACCCTGTGTTGTCCGACCTCCTCGGAACTTGCTGTAGATAGCATTACTGGGGGATTTTCATTTCCTCAAAATTGGTGTTTCACTCTTCTTGAAGGCTGTTGAGGATGACACTGGTTCGACGACCATTTCCCTTAAGACTTTCCTTCTTCCCCAAGTGGGTATTGACCTCCAGAAAATTTTCAAACTGAAAAGAAAATTTTCTGCCCCAGTTTAATAATCTTCTTTGCACCATACTTCTCTGCCGTCAATGGCATTTCCTTGCCTTGCATAATAATTGGGAAGTTGGTGGCAAGTTTTGAAATCATTTCTCACTATGTTTTGACTAGACTGACTTTGATGGAGAATTTTGACAAAAGGAGAAAGATAAAAAGAAACAACAAGTAGAAGACAATGGAGGACTGACTCTCTAACCAGAAACAACTATAAAAACTTATCAAACGCGGATACCAACTCTACTGGTCATGACATGCACATATGGCTTATCCTCCGTCGTTAATTTCCTTTCACGATTTCTGTCTCGTGATTTCCATCTGATTATCACCTTTATTCGACTTGTAGTGCCCGAAGGGTTTTCACTCTCAAGCCTCTCTCATTTTGATTTTCTCTCAGCTTTCGTCGCCTTATGGTGCCTGTGAAGGTTTTCACCGGTAAGACTCTCTCATTTGTATCACTTTTAGCTGGGGATTGGGGTGTCACCGCTAAGACTCTCTCGTGTTTCCTTTCTGCTGGGAATCAGAGTCTTTTCTGTTGAGAATCTGAGTGTTATATTCTGATAGGACTCTCTCACTCGCCTGACGTGGCATCTTTTGAAGACTGATCAGAAGGTCTTTCTGGACCGTAATGTGGGATTTGGATAGGGCTAGAAAGAAAGGGTATTGAAGGCTCAAAACAAAATCAATTTTGGGTTCAAAATTTACAACCTTCGGACCTAAATTTATTTATAATCATCACAATTTTTCTTTGCCCCAATTTTTACTTGGGAAATTTTTATTACTTTATTTACACTATGACCGAGCTGTGAAGCGCCTACGTATCCTCTTTAAGGAATCATGTCGAACGTAGTTCCCAATTCCCTTTTTTCAAGTTTCTCTTTTTCATTCATTTTTCTTTTTCTTTTCTTTTCTTTATCTCTTTTTGTTGTTGTTTTTTTTTTTATCCCTTTCTTCTCTTGTCTTTCTAACTTGTGTTTCTAGTCTTTGCAACTAATTCCGAAGGAGGGGTATGAAAGAATTTAAAATAAGGCTCAAAGGGTTGACGATGGATAAAGTGTTTGGATAGCAGAACAAAATGCCTTCGTCATTCCAATCTTCAAAACATGCCAAGTACAAACAACATATTCACGACATTTTTTTGTTGTGCCAGGATTGATAACCATGTCGTCCATTCGCCTTTTCATCTGTCATTTTAAAGCATTGCTGGACGACACTTTTATTTCAGTATCACGAGCGAACCCCGTCTTAGCATGTCCAATTTTCCTTTAAGGGTTTCTTTGTGTTTTATCTGCCCAGTCTCACATGATTCGGGCTCCAAATAATCTCAAATCATTATTTCATTTAAAATGCCCTGATTATCTTCCAATTCCTTCATGATTAACTTTTAAGATTAGGCCATAATTATGCGTGCATGTCATGTCACTAGTGTTGACAAAAAAATGACTATAAAGCAGAAAGACTTAAATCAAAGAAAAATGACTCGAAATAATGGCAAACAAGAGAGTTGCATTAGACGAACTAGAAATGAACTAGTAACACAAAATAAACACAATAAACTGGGGTATACCCTTGGAACAAACCTACACAATACTAAATGAGGTATTACGACCAAAACAAAACTGGACAAAATAGAATAATAGAAGGGTTTGAGTTATATGACAATATCCTGATTACAACCCTGAAATAATCTGGACGACAGAAACGACAACAAAATAAGCCACCAAAAACTCTACTTTGGATAAACCCCCAAATGAAGCATATTTCCAATTACCAAGCACAACATCTTTAGCCACTGCCTTCTGCATCAACCATACGGGTGTCGACTGTATCTGGATTTTGTACAACAATGTCGCCTGCATTGATAAGCTCTTGAATTGCTTTTTTCAGCTTCCAACATTTTTCCGTGTCATGCCCCGGGGCGCCTGAGCAATACGCGCACATTTGAGAAAAATTACACCTCTTTGACCGATGATTTGGCATTTTTATCTGAATTGGTTTCAACGTGCCCAGTTGCTTCAACTTCTGGAACAAACTGGCATATGATTCTCCCAAAGAGATGAGTGCCTTTTCTCGTTTCAGTAGCCTCTCATTTCTAAAGGCCTGATTTGGCCTAAAACCTGACCCGTGGGGTTTCTGGTATGCTCGTGGGGAGAAGTAGGGGCCAGGAGAATTACAAGGATATCTATGGGTTCGATATAGAGGGCTTTTAGCAAAGACGACCACTGGACCTTGTCGTTGGGGAGGTTCAACCTGCGGGCTCTGTTTGGGGCCCTGGTGAGCAACCTCTGAGGGGTAATGTTGGGCAACATGAGCTTCGGGTGGGTGTTTATTATGGGGAACAGTGGGTGTGACTTGGGGGCACTCCTGGAAAAAGATAGATGGATACCGAGTGATGGAGCTATTGGGGTGGCTGGGAAAGTTGTGATAGGCGGGTATATATGGGGAGTGTGGGGGATCATCTGGCAATGCGCTCGGTGTTCGGGTAAGGACAGAGTCCAAGAAGCTAGGTGGTGGAGAGGGTGGTGCTTTCCCATCCATCCACGCCCGATACATGTCAGCCACATGTTGTCTCACTATTTTGACCTCTTCTTCCAACCTATTGTTCCGTTCAACCTGCTGTGGTCGAGCATCGGTATCAACCCACTCAGTTTTGAAGTCTTCTGCCATTATCCCTTGATTTCGTGTTGCAGGGAAGAGAAACACAACCAACCACCTTAATTTCATCAACAATTCAAAACAAAATATGTGAGAAATGGACTCATTCGGTTCCTCTTATTAAAATTTTTTTTCTTTTTTTTTTTAATTTTTTCTTTTTTTTTTTAAATTTTTTTTTTTTTTGTTTTCTTTTTTGAAGAAAATTTGTAAAGGCCGACTCCAACTACAAACTCTGATGAAAAACTTTCACACCTTGTGCCAGAGATTTCTACAAGAATAAGAATATTTTTAGCATCAATTATGACTATTTCTACAAAATTAGCCATCACCCGACTTATTTATAACAAAATAAAAAATTGACCCTTTTTTTTTTTTTTTGGTTATTTTTGCAAAAGGGGTGTGAACCCGGACTTGATTTTGCGGCTATGGCCTTGTAATATTTCCACAAGGAATATTTCAAGGCTATGCCGGTAAATTATTTAAAATGACTCAAAGTGGCTATTTTTGCAAAAACAGCCTTCCGGCATCCTTTCGGAACATTCGGCTATTTTCAAAAACAACATCACTTCGAGTTATTGAAAACTAAACACACATTTTTTTGAAAAAGGGTGGTAAACTCAAACTTGATATTGAGGATACAGACTTTCAACATTTCCACATGGGATATTTTAAGGCCATTATTCAAAAAGAAAAAGGAAAGATTTCAAAGTGGCCATTTCTGCAAAAACAGCCTTCCGGTGTCCTTTCGGAACATTCGGCTATTTTCAAAAACAGCGTCACTTTGATTTTATTGAAAACTAAAACTTCAACATTTTTTTTTGAATTTTTTGAAGGGGTGGTTGGACCTGATGAAGGTTGCCTACGTATCTCACACCATGTGAGAATCAAACCAGCGTAGTTCGGTTATAAAAGAACTGAATCATTTTAAGAAAAGAAAACAAAGTATTTTTAACAGCATTTTTAAAATAGAATATTTTTCTTATCTTTCATAAAATCAACAAAATTTATCGGGAATTTTTGCATTTTTTTTTTCAAAAATTATTTTCCAAGAAACTAAACTATTTTTCGTAAAAATAAGAAAAATAAAAAGATTTTTTTTTTTTTTTTGTTTTTGCATTTTTCAAACATTGTTTTCAAAGAAACTAACTATTTAAAATTGACAAAATTTGTTCGGAGAGATTTTTTTTTCAAAAATTATTTTCTAAGAAAAACATATCATTCTCCATAAAATTATTTTGATTTTTCAACCTGACAACTTTCTCTTCTTACCCTCTCTCTTTTTTAATAACAAACCGGTCGGCATGTAAGATCGAAACAAATAAATGCACAGACAAAGATTCAACAAGTTGGTCTTTTGTTTCGGGTGCACCTGCCCTAGACAGGCCCAACCCCTGTATTGAGCCTCCTAAGTCAAATATGCACAAAATAAACGTTCCTATCGGGGATCCGGCATAAGGTTTTGTTATTCTAACTCATCATCCTGTTGGAAAAGTGTCTAGACTGGCTTTAACTCGAGCGGACAACTCGAGCCGAAGAGTGTCAGTGCACCGGTAGCATGGCTTTCCGGCTTAATTGACAAAACTTTCCGCCTAAACATGTGTGACTACAAAATCCTTCACCGGGTGCCAAGCACCACGGCTATCTTGAGAAAAACGGGCTATGTCCAGCAAATGCCCGGTATTATATTTCAAAAGACTCAGAAGAGAAGAAAAAAAAAATTGGGTATCGGCACAATTTATATACAGATCACAAAATATCAAAGCGGTAAAGCAACCTTTAGCATATCAAATATAAACATGTAATAAAATCAGATAATAAATAAGCCAAATAAAATAATTATTCAAAGCTCGAATTCTTAAACCCTGAACCAGTAGTCCTGAGTTTTATTCCCCAGCAGAGTCGCCAGAGCTGTCACACCTCCTTTTGGCGCGCCCTTCCCCGGAGGGTAGATGCGCGAGGGAGTTTTTCCAATTTAAGTGACAATATTCGAAATGGGATTATTTGTTTATTTCAGAGTCGCCACTTGGAATAAATTATGGTGTCCCAAGTCACCGATTTATTTAAATCCCAATTCGAGGAAAAGTTTGACTCTATTTAACAGTCTGCGTACCAGAAATCCGGATAAGGAATTCTGTTAACCCGGGAGAAGGTATTAGGCATTCCCGAATTCCGTGGTTCTAGCACGGTCGCTCAACTGTTATATTTGGCTTGATTATCTGATTTTAACACAAATATGAATTAATGTGCAAACTACCACTCTAAACCGTTTTAATTGTTAGAAGAAAATTATAATGTCGTGAGAATATATCTCGAATTTCGTCACATAAATGTGTTCGTAATTTTTGATATATTCCGACTTCATTGGGATTTGGATTGGGGTCACATAAATGTGTACCCGAGTTTAGGGAGGTACAAATATTAAATATGCGCTTAAAACTATTAACGCGTTATTATTTTGAGAATGCCGTGAAAATTTACTAAACGGCCAATCTCGGATTTCTAAATATATACACTTATGAGGGCTTCACAGTTTTTTTGCGATTTATTTGGTGAGGCTCGTCTCATTTATTAACAAAATAATCCTAAAATGACTACATTTCCTATTTTTTTTAGTTTTTATAAAATAAAGAAATATCTTAATTAATCTAGAAATTAAAAATGCAACACTTATCTAATTAATGACAAAATTTAATGAAACAGATTTTAATATATGTTTAAACAGAAAATATTTTTTTTTCGGAATTATTTTATTATTATTTTATTAAATACGAAATTTCATAACTTAATAATAAAAGAAGCTAATTCAGAATATTATTAAAACTTGAATATATAAAAAGAAAAACTAATAAAATCATTTATTCAAAACTATTGAAAATTATAGCCATATTAAAACTTATATGGTAAAAATTATTTTTTTATTCCAAATTGTTCAAAACTAAGCTTATTTTTAGAAAAACAGCAATTATAAATTGACTATAATTTTATTTAAATTCGTTTTTTATAAGCTAAAAAAATATATTTTATTTGTTATATTTAGATAAATATTTAATAAAAAATAAACATTACTTAAATAAATCTAAAAATAAAAGTGCAAAATCAACAACTAATATATATATATATATATATATACAAACTAAACCAATTATCTTACAATTAACTTAAACTCAAATTTTTTAATTTTTTACTATTTTTGAATTAAACCCTTGCTGTTAACTATTTACAACTATTTACCAAAAACCAAAATCAATCTTAATTATTTACACCTATATTTTGAGATGGTTAAACTTGAAAAGAAACAATTCTTGTGTTATTGAAAATTCAAATCGTACCTAAATGCCTAATTTACGCAAAATAATTAAAATTCACATTTTTATTGAAATTAACTACATATTAACAACTTAATTTATTAAAGACAATATTAAAGAAGTTCTAATTAATTTGATTAACAAAAGAGTAATTCATTCTTCCTTTTATTTACTAAATGATTTGAACATTAATAAACAGATTCATAATTATACTATTTTATAACCATTTTTAGAAGTGAATTATTATTATTACAAGGCTTAATTATTTAAAGTTATCACAAAAACTTACAGAATATTAGTATGAAATTTATTAAAACATAATCTGTAAAAGAAGATAGAAATAGAAACTATTTAAAATTTCAACAAAATTCTCATCTTTCTCATATATTCATCTTATCATTTAAACATGATTAGGTATGTACCTGATATTGGAAAGAAAAGAATACCGGTGATCAACACAACAAATAACACAGCAAATCACAGCAACAGCAGTACAATCAAGAATACCAGTATCCGGATTTAAGCAACAAGAATCAACATCCCAGAATTGAGTTTCAAAACAAGACTTTGTAAAATAAAAACTAACATTCTTTTTTTTTCAAATTTTTTTTTTCGTTTTTTTTTCTTTTGTTTTGTTTTTCTTTTCTTCACTATTTGGTAACACTCTTAAGATTATTCAAATTTTTCTCTCATACAATTTTTCTTCTCCTCCTCTTCTTCCCCTCTATGAAATAAAATATGATTCTTATATAAGCAAGACTAAACTCTTTCTTTAATTAAAAACAAATCTAAAAGTAAGACTTCCACTTTCTTTTATTTTAATCTAACTTTTAATTTCACTATGTTATGTTTTATTCTCCACTATACATATTCTATCAATACTTTAATTACCACTATCTTATGTTTTGTCCCCCACTTTAATTTAACAATAATTAAATAACTAATGGACAAAATAACTTTAATTCAAATAATTGACTATAATTTAATGACTAAAATAACCCCAAAATTATTGAAATTTACTACTATACCCTTATCAGCTATAACCAATTCACCTAAATCAATCAACCAAAATATAGTAAATTTAACCAATTCTTAAACAATTTTAACAACAATTCTAACAATCTTGATGAACAACCAAGAACACCATGATTTTTAACAACAAAAATTTCTAGATTCATAATAGCAACAAACAAGTAACTTTAAATCACTTAAACTTAACATGTCACACAAACTATTTTAATTCTATAATTAAAACCGAAATTAGAATTAAGCAAAAATAAAGAACCAAATTTAATCTAATAAACTCAATAATCGTCTAAAAAATTCAATTTAAATCTACCAACATCACAACCAAGATTTAAGATGCAAAAAATGATTGACTATAACATTTCTATATTAATAACTTAACAAAACACATGATTAAAGTATGAAAAATGAAGAAATAATCAAGAACATGATGAACAACAAAAAAAAAACAAAATCAACCATATACTTATCTAAATCCGAAACTATACATATATATATAACATTTCTATATTAACAACTTAACAAAACACATGATTAAGGTATAAAAATGAAGAAATAATCAAGAACATGATGAACAACAAAAAAAGAAACAAAATCAACCATATACTTATCTAAATCCGAAAATATACATATATATATATATTTATATATATAGAACCGGTCTATATATATACATATATTCGTAATATACATAGAAATGAAGTTCCTATATATATATATATATATATATATATATATATATATATATATATATATATATATATATATATATATATAATATATCATCCGAAAAATAAAGATAAATAACTAAAAAAAATCTGTCCAAAAATGAAAATAACAACAATAATAATAAAACGAAATATATATACATATATACTACCCTAAAGCAATATATATATATGTCACGACCCGAATTTTTTCCCCTACATCGGGATCCCAAGAAAATATATATATTGTCCGAAAAAATAAAAAATAAATAATAAAATAACGAGAAATATATTCTGCCTGAAAAAATAAAAAATAAAATAAAATATACATATATACATATAGTCATATATATTTAATATACCCATGTATACACGTATATACACAGCATATACATAGTATATACACATGCATAATTAGGGTTTTTATTACTTTATTCAAACATATATATATATATAACAACAACAACAACAACTACCCAGTATGTTCCCACAAAGTGGGGTCTGGGGAGGGTAATACGTACACAGGCCTTACCCCTACCCGAAAGGGTAGAGAGGCTGTTTCCGGCCGATGTACATTTCGTCCGTTGGTTATGTTATCTCTCTGAAATATTTTAATGATGATGAAAGTTATATACATATATATATATATATATATATATATATATATATATATATATATATATATATATATACATATATATATATATATATATACATACCCTCGCCGGAAAAATCAAAAGAAAGGAAGATGAAGAAGAAAAGCTCGGGACATGCTCGGCGACGACAACAATTGCCGGCTGGCCATGGAAGACACCAAGCTGCCGTCGCCATTTTTCTCGGCCAGCAGCGTCGCAACAACTATGGCAGCGAGCTGTTGGTCGCACTGCTGGCAGCATGATCGTGAGGGGCGACGGGGAGGGGTGCTGGCTGGTAGGTTGCCGGCCATGGTGGTCGCCGGTGGGGAGAGGGTGGAGCTGGTATGGAGGAAGAAGAGAGAAGAATTAAGGTGGAGGCTTCTTTTGTGTTATGTGTGTTATGTTAGGTTTAAGGTTTGTATGAATAGTGTATTAGTATATGGGTTATGGGTTATGGGTTATGGTTTTGGGTTATGTGGTTTTGGGTTGGGTAGAATAGGTTTGGGCTTAAGTTTAAAATTTAAGAAAAGGCCCAATTCCGGATTTATCTTCTCTATTTTTTTTTTTTATTTTTTTTTTTTTAATTTATTATGAAAGAAAATGTTAAGATTAAATTATAAAACCCCAAAAATTATCTTAAAAACACTAATTAACTCATAATAATAATTATCGCACAAAATTAGACGTTAATTAAAATAAAATCGTACAAATTGAATATTAAATGCTAAAAATGCAAGCATACATATTTTGTGATTTTATAAATAAACTTAATTATTCCTAAGTATAAACTTGAATTTTATATACAAATGCAACATATTTTCATATTTTTTATTTATTTAAACAAATAAATATGCACAGATAAATGCAAACAATTCAAGAAAAATAACACAAAATTCACAAATATTGCAAACAACACAAAACTCTTTTATTTTGAATTTTTGGAAGTAATTCTCATATAGGGCAAAAATCACGTGCTCACACCTCATAGTGGGTCCTCGACCCTATCTCAGTCAATATAGACTTGGCCTCTCAGGCCCACTCATCTAGAACAGGGAATTCCACCCTAGGTAGTCTCTCTCAAAGTACACATCTAGTACTTGCTCATGATATGCTATACAGTTATAATTACGGCTGAGTGTATGTATCTTGCATGATATAAGGGTCACCTAGCTCTACAGGCTTCCCTAATACTCTACAGATCGGCACAAGGCCCCAAACATGGCTACTAGCCCAATTACACAGTTATAATCTCCATCTCATTCATAAAACATAGTAAGACTATCAATCGAGAAGGACCAAGTCCAAATCCCCAGTCATAATGCCACCACGCTCGTCACACGACGCGTGTTTCATCTTAGCATAGCACTGTATAGTGCAAGTACAGGGTTTCAAACCCTCAGTACATCATTTACTACCACCACTCACCTCGAGTCGGTAGAAGTCCTAGCTCCCTTTGCACTTTCCTCGAAAATCAATCTCCTCGAATGCCAAATATGCTCAAAATCAACGAGAATACATCAATATAGGCTAATTAGACAAAACCCAATCAAAATAACTCGATTTACACCAAAACCCACGAAGTTGTCAAAATCTAATTTTTGGTACGCTTCTCGAAAAATTACAAAAGTTACATTTTCGGAATCCTTATCTCAACACAAGTCCATACATATAAGGTTTGTCAAAATCGGACTCCATTTGCCCATTCAAATCAACGTTTTACCATAACCCAGGCTTAGGGCAAAATTCCACCATTAATTCTTCCAATTTCAGTGAAATAAAGGAAGATTCTAAGATAAAAACACGTATTTGGACCATAAAACTTACCTCCGATGTTTACCCGATAAAATCCCCTTCAATTCCCGTCAATTTTCTCTATAAGAACTCAAAAATAGAGGTTTTGTGTAAATGGGTCGCGGAAGAAATGTTCTGAACTTAACCTCTCTGCCAGCCCTTGTTACTCTACGTGATCGCAGCCTTTGGCACGCGATCGCGATGCACAAATTGTTGGCGGCCTGTTTTCCTTCTACGCGATTGCATGGGTCCAAACGTGATCGCAGTGATCAGCCTAACCATTCTACGCGATCGCAATGTTATCTCTGCGATTGCACTGCTTTCGAATCTTACCTTACGCGATCGTATGAAGGGCCTCATGATCGCGTTGAACAAAGCCTTCACCTTACACGATTGCATCCCTCATATCGTGATCGCGAAGAACAAAACCCCCTAGCTCTCCAATACACTACGCAATCGCATGGCCAGGCACGCGATCGCGATGAGTAAATTTTCCCTGCAATTCAGTGCAGCAGATCAGCTGTGCTTTTTGGCACAAAATGGTCCGTTTGGACCCCCGGATTCATCCCGAGGCCCCCGGGACCCCAACGAAATCCACCAACATACTCCAAAACACGATATAAACTTGTTCCAATCCTAAAAACATGCCATTAAACACGAAAATCATCGAATCCAAGCAAATTCAAGCCTAAGTTTCATCTAAACTTCCGAAACCAACATTCGATCAAAAAACCGACCAAACGATTTCCGAATGACCCGATAACATTCGATCAAAAAACCGGACACACTCCTAAGTCCCAAATCACCTAACGAAGCTATCCGAACCATAAGATTTGCATTTTGAGTCCGATATCAAAATTTCCACTTCCGGTCAAATTTTCTCAAAAACCTTCAATTTTCTATCTTTAGCCAAACGACTCCGAAATGACCCACGGACCTCCGAATTCACTTCCGATCGCGCTCCCAAATCCGGAATAACCATACAGAGCTACTCCCAGTCTCGAAATCCCAAACGGACATCAATAACACTAAAATGCATTTTAAGCCAAATTGATGCAATTTCTTCTAAAATGCTATCTTCCATAATATGCGCCAAAACGCTCCCGGGTTATCTAAAACCCGATCTAGGCATACGCCCAAGTCCGAAATCATCATATGAACATGTTGGAACCTTCAAATCTCAATTCCGAGGTCGTATACTCAAAATTCCAATCCTAGTTCATTTCTTTAATTTTAAGCTTTGGAAATGAGAATTTTCATTTAAATTTGACTCCAAACTTCTTGAATTTTAATTCTGACCATACACACAAGTCAATATACTTGAGATGAAGTTGCTCATGGCCTCAAACTGCTGGATGACGCGCCGTATCTCAAAACGACCGGTTGGGTCGTTACAATCTCCCCCACTTAAACATACGTTCGTCCTCGAACGTGCTGAGAACTACACTGGTTTAACATCTCATGCAACTAACTGTGCTTCCACAACTCATTTGAGCACATTATCTCGATAACTCTATAGATATACTCCTTTATTCGAGTAAATAAGCCATTAGACCCAATTCCAACATCCGGAATTTCCTGCCTAGCATGTTTCCATCATACGACCACAATATCATTTTTTCACACGCTGTACCCATACATGACTGCATAACTTTGTTGAATTCACACTTTGCATCACTTTACTCATGTGACCACAATAATATTCTTTAAATATAATAGTCGTGATTCCACAAATCTGATGCTCTCATTGCATCTCATCACCTACATGGGTCTTGCTCTAGCTTTTACAACACCGATACGACGGAAGAGATGTGCAGGAATTCATATTTAGTTGCCAAGTCAACAAATCATTCAGTCTATACTTCTAACAAGATCCATTACCTTGTACTAAACCAGAGAATGTTATTTTCCTCTATAATATACTTCATATAATCAGTTTGCACTGACCCCAAATCCCATAACCTCATCTCACCCAGTACGAACTGTTCAGGCGATAAGCCACCTCAGACATAATCAAAAGTCCTGCAAGATGACACAATGTGCCAGTAGGCTACTAATTCGTACATGATACAAAAAGAAGGCGAACACTAGAGAGAACTATTCAACTCTCACATTAACATGGACCTCCTCAGAAAATAGGAAACAGAACACATAAAAGCAATTATAGACACTGAAATAAACATCACACTATTGCGGCGTGCAACCCGATCCCAACAATATAACCATGGCGGCGTGCCACCCGATCCCAACAATATAACCATGGCGGCGTGCCACCCGATCCAAACAATATAACCATGGCGGCATGCCACACGATCCAAACAATATAACCATGGCGGCGTGCCACCCGATCCCTGTCTAAAACTCACACAAGGAGCCATACGTCGAGATGAATAGCTCATCACATCAAAATGCTGAATATCGATCATAAGCAAACTAAGGTGCATGATATCAGTCACAAGGAAACATATAGCGCCATAGGCTACAAACTCAAGCACAACTGAGGTGCGATATAAGATCTGAGTCTCGAGAGCCATCATGCTCATATAACATCACCGCTGAGCGGAACCTCAACACATAAGGAACTTACCAAGCCGTCTCACACTCATACGGTGCAATATATCTTTACATGAATTAACTAACCGCGAAATAAGACCGTGACTATCCCTCCACAAAGGGCGCATTGCTGGAAGAAACACAACCGGCCTGATGCAAGGCTCACTTCCACATTTAAATCTATCCACCAACCTTAAGTCTATCCTGGTCGTGCCAAGCTAAATCAATAATATTTCACAGGTCTATAACCCAATAAGCAGAGTGCCCTCCAACATAAATTCTCAATTGAATGATATCACCAAAATCCTCATACTTGGTTTAAATTTCTAACCAATCATGTACCAAACGAATGTCTTGGACTGTCTTAAAACATACTATGATTCTCACACACCTACGAAGCACCATGTAGCCCTTGTCGAATATTTCCCTGCTGATAAAAAAAGTAGAGTTTATTAGGGACATAGGAACATTCGATATCCCAACATCATGCCATACGAGCCTCAACTCTTGCCCATCCGCAAGTTTTCAAGAACTTTTGAATAGCACCTAAATACATCGCAGGCCAAATCTGATATGACACATGACCCATAATTAGATCGTTGATAGTGAAATACTTTCACTTGACACGAAGCCTTAAGATACATCTTGTTAATCCATGACAATGGCTTTTATCATTTGTACATCTTCATCATAAGACAGTCCAAGACATTCGTTTGGTACATGTCCTTCTTAAGATAGTTAAACTCATTTTCCCCAGTATCTCTGCTGGCTGAATCCTTCGCCAAATAGATATCTCATATGAACCATATAGTCTTCATTACCACCAACTATCTTTAGTTCCACATCCACCTTGTGATTCTACCATTACCGTGATGATTAGGCAGTTAAGTAAACCTTCTCAAGACCGTACTTATCAACCGAATGTCTGAACCTAGTGCACCCCCATGTGCACAATTGAAGATTTCTCAATTCTCTTGCATTATCGATATGGATGACACGCGGTAACAATGGTTGAGTAAATTCTTGACTCCCTTGAAATCCCTCTGCAGCATTACGAACCGTCGACGCATACTTGATACCGAGCGCACAAATTTCAATACACGAGTGGATGCAAAAGAACGTATGACATAGGCTCCAACTGAATAAATGGTGCACGATAAGGAATTCAAAGAATTGAAGAGTTTACTAAACAGTTACATAGCCCCTCGTAAATAAATATAGATGTCTCTGTATCGATCAACGAGAATCTAAGTAACCGGTCTGTGTCCCGTGACTCCTATGAACCTAGAGCTCTGATACCAACTTGTCACGACCCTAGTTCACCAATCGTGAACATGTCATGACGGCACCCAGTCCCCACGACTAGGTAAGACTAACACATTGCGGAATATTCAAGTTTATGAACATTATATAAGAAATAGCAGAAAACGATATAAATAAGAATGTAATCTGTGCCGCTTGGCACATACACCCATCAAACACACTGTATAAACACCACCAAGACCCGGAATCCCACGGGTAACACAGACTAAGAGAAATACAACCGTGGCTCTATGTGTAAAGAGTATCTAAACAACGAGATGAAGGAAAAACATCTACTAGAACTATCAGAATAGAAGGATGGCCTCCGGATCCGCGGATGTAGCAGATCATACCTCGAGGTCTCCCAAGGTGCCGTTGAATCACCTAGTATGAGCCTGTCTTGATGTACCTGGATCTGCACAACAAAAGTGTGCAGAAGAGTAGCATGAGTACACCACGGCGGTACTCAGTAAGTGCCAAGCCTAACCTCGATGGAGTAGTGACGAGGAAGGTCAGGGCCCTACTGAGAGAAAACAATTACAAAAATGATAATAACAATAATAAGCAGTTTAAATGATAATAATTCTGAATGCCAACAATAAAATGATTACCGCAACCGTCTACAATTAACTAACAACAAATAACAAACTCAATTAATAAGTCCAGGACCTGTGGGAATTGAACCCACAGTCCCATTAACAGTACCCCTGGGTCTCTCCGGGAATTGAACTCGCTGCCCATATCTCAATAAATCAGGATCTCCGGGAATCGAACCCGCAGTCCACATCTCAATAATATATCAATAGCTCGGGATCTCCGGGAATCGAACCCGCAGTCCATATCTCAATAACTCAGGATCTCCGGGAATCGAACCCGCAGTCCCTACAAATATCACTTCGGTTCTCTGGGAATCGAACCCACATCCCTGGGATCTCCGGGAATTGAACCCGCAGTCCACCAACACATCAAATAAAGAATACACACAGGGAGAGTATAATATGTTTAATTACAACTTCACCGAAGCTAGTGCCAACTATTTATCAAGAAGTTCAAGTAAGTCAACTAGGAAATTAAACATGTTGAATCCTAGCTAATCATGCTTTTCTAACTAATACCGGGTAAAGTAACGTTTTTATCACCTAAGAGCAGGAATATCACTAATCCGACAATTCAAGTATGGTGTGTGTTACAACAACCAGCCATGTACACGCCCGTCACCTCGCGTACAAGGCATGTAAACTATCACATAATATCCTAGGGGTGAAAGTTCCCCCACACGAGGTTAGACAAGCCACTTACCTCGACTCCGGTACAAAACCGCTAAGAGACAACTCTCTTGCCGTGAATGTCGACCTCCACAGGCATAGTATCTGATAAAAATTAATAGAATCACATCAAAATAGGCCAATTGGGTATTACCCAACCAAAACAATTCAAAATACACCAAAACCCACAAGTTGCCAAAACTCGACTTTCGGTACACTTCTCGAAAAATTACGAAAGTTATATATTCGGGTTCCTTATCTCAACACGAGTCCGTGCATATACAATTTATCAAAATCGAACTCCGTTTGCCCATTCAAATCAAAGATTTCCTAAAATTTAGGCCTAGGGCTCAAACCCTCCATTAATCCTCCATTAACAGTGAAATAATCATGGAGAAACATCAAAATAAAGTTCTTATATTTACCTCCTTGATGAGACGAGAACAACACCGCAAAAATCACCTCAATCGGAGCTCTAGAACTCAAGATATGCCCAAAATACTAAACTTCTTGGTTTTAAACACTAACCACGCCTATTTTTCGCTTTTGCGGATAATTTTCGCATAGGCGGGACCGCTTTTGCGGTTCTATTTCCGCTTTTGCGGTTCCGCATCTGCGGTCAAATTCTGCTTCTGCTGTTCTGACAGACACCAGCACTTTTCTCGGCACGGAAATGAGCATAACTTCCTCATACGATGTCCAAATTTGACGATTCTTTTTGCTATGGCTCCGAAATTACGATACGGATCTAATGGTTCAAACAAAACTGAATTTGGAGATCATTTACCTGATATGGTACCCCTTTATGTTCAAAGAAGCAAAGGTTGAAACATCAAATAAGAGCGTGATCACAACCCGAAACACACCCGAGGCCCCCGGGACCCTAATCAATCATACCAACCAACCCCAAAACACATTACGGACTTGCTCGAGGCCTCAAACCACATCAAACAACTCTAAAACCATGAATTACACCCCGATTCAAACTTTATGAACTTTGAAGTTTCCAACTTCTATTTTCGATGCCGAAACCTATCAAATCGCATCCGATTGACTTCAAATTTTGCACACACGTCCAAAATGATATATCGAAGCTGCAGAAACTTTCGGAATTCCATTCTGACCCTCGGATCAAAATCTCACCTATCAACCGAAATCCGCCAAAATACTAACTTTGCCAATTCAAGCTTAATTCTACACCGGTCATCACAAAAATATTCCGGGCACACTCCTAAGTCCCAAATCACCTAACGAAGCTATCCGAACCATAAGATCTGCATTTTGAGTCCGATATCAAAATTTCCACTTCCGGTCAAATTTTCTCAAAAACCTTCAATTTTCTATCTTTAGCCAAACGACTCCAAAATGACCCACAGATCTCCGAATTCACTTCCGATCGCGCTCCCAAAGCCGGAATAACCATACGGAGCTACTCCTAGTCTCGGAATCCCAAACGGACATAAATAACACTAAAATGCATTTTAAGCCAAATTGATGCAATTTCTTCTAAAATGCTATCTTCCATAATATGCGCCAAAACGCTCCCGGGTTATCCAAAACCCGATCCAGGCATACGCCCAAGTCCGAAATCATCATATGAACATGTTGGAACCTTAAAATCTCAATTCCGAGGTCGTATACTCAAAATTCCAATCCTAGTTCATTTCTTCAATTTTAAGCTTTGGAAATGAGAATTTTCATTTAAATTTGACTCCAAACTTCTTGAATTTTAATTCTGACCATACACACAAGTCAATATACTTGAGATGAAGTTGCTCATGGCCTCAAACTGCTGGATGACGCGCCGTATCTCAAAACGACCGGTTGGGTCGTTACAATCTCCCCCACTTAAACATACGTTCGTCCTCGAACGTGCTGAGAACTACACTGAAGTAGTCTGAAATCACCGGTTTAACATCTCATGCAACTTCCTGTGCTTCCACAACTCATTTGAGCACATTATCTCGATAACTCTATAGATATACTCCTTTATTTGAGTAAATAAGCCATTAGACCCAATTCCAACATCCGGAATTTCCTGCCTAGCATGTTTCCATCATACGACCACAATATCATTTTTTCACACGCTGTACCCATACATGACTGCATAACTTTGTTGAATTCACACTTTGCATCACTTTACTCATGGGACCACAATAATATTCTTTAAATATAATAGTCGTGATTCCACAAATCTGATGCTCTCATTGCATCTCATGACCTACATAGGTCTTGCTCTAGCTTTTACAACACCGATACGGCGGAAGAGATGTGCAGGAATTCATATTTAGTTGCCAAGTCAACAAATCATTCAGTCTATACTTCTAACAAGATCCATTACCTTGTACTAAACCAGAGAATGTTATTTTCCTCTATAATATACTTCATATAATCAGTTTGCACCGACCCCAAATCCCATAACCTCATCTCACCAAGTACGAACTGCTCAGGCGATAAGCCACCTCAGACATAATCAAAAGTCCTGCAAGATGACACAATGTGCCAGTAGGCTACTAATTCGTACGTGATACAAAAGGAAGGCGAACACTAGAGAGAACTATTCAACTCTCACATTAACATGGACCTCCTCAGAAAATAGGAAACAGAACACATAAAATCAATTATAGACACTGAAATAAACATCACACTGTTGCGGCGTGCAACCCGATCCCAACAATATAACCATGACGGCGTGCCACCTGATCCCAACAATATAACCATGGCGGCGTTCCACCCGATCCAAACAATATAACCATGGCGGCATGCCACACGATCCAAACAATATAACCATGGCGGCGTGCCACCCGATCCCTGTATAAAACTCACACAAGGAGCCATACGTCGAGCTGAATAGCTCATCACATCAAAATGCTGAATATCGATCATAAGCATACTAAGGTGCATGATATCAGTCACAAGGAAACATATAGCGCCATAGGCTACAAACTCAAGCACAACTGAGGTGCGATATAAGATCTGAGTCTCGAGAGCCATCATGCTCATATAACATCACCGCTGAGCGGAACCTCAACACATAAGGAACTTACCAAGCCGTCTCACACTCATACAGTGCAATATATCTTTACATGAATTAACTAACCGCGAAATAAGACCGTGACTATCCCTCCACAAAGGGCGCATTGCTGGAAGAAACACAACCGGCCTGATGCAAGGCTCACTTCCACATTTAAATCTATCCACCAACCTTAAGTCTATCCTGGTCGTGCCAAGCTAAGTCAATAATATTTCACAAGTCTATAACCCAATAAGCAGAGTGCCCTCCAACATAAATTCTCAATTGAATGATATCACCAAAATCCTCATACTTGGTTTAAATTTATAACCAATCAAGTGACTACAAGTCACACCTATACAATCTTCTTGTGGGTCAAGCTCCCACTATCTTCCGAATAACTAAACGGGCCTGCACATTCAACCTACCGGTTGCACTAACACTGAAAAGCGATCAGGAGTCCCTAACCGGGATGCAAAGCCTTTCTCACAGAACACCGATCTCAAATGATACTGATGTTAATACCCATCTTACTCAAAACACTGAAACTCCTTTCCTGCTCATCCGAGCTCTTTATATCACATTCATTGACCAAACTATGACCTTGGTCCTTACTTCAAATTTCATACTACTCACTGCACGTCACATGCCGATATACGATAGATACAATTTCCATCGTAGCTCTAGAACTGACGATAGGCTAATACTTCATCATATAAGACCTTCCATTTAACTCACTACAGGAGAGCTATAACAACATACGGTGAATTCTCATAGCCATCGAATATGCCAATATCTAAGTAGTGGTCCAAGCCACCATAACCCTTCCTGAGATCTTCCTACTCAAAACAGGCCCCTAACAGACGAATACTTTAGAATAACATCAATCACCGCGGCCGACAAATCTCAAATGTACCGCCACAAATCACATTCATAATTCGATCACGTTGCATGAACCGATCATTGACACCAATACGCCAACTCAACTATGGCCGATCAATCTACTTCCTTCCAGGTTATCCTTGATTACCTTAGAAATGTTAATATCTTCCTTCAATACCTAACTTATTCCAACCGCACTTACCCCGAGTGACCTTAAATCGTGAGGCCATGCTATCTCAAGAACGACGACCATTTCATGTCTCTCAAATACTACACCACAAGTCAAAACATCATAGATCGTTTTGTGCCTTTTTTCATAAGTTGCTTCAAAAGCTTGAGCCTTAACTGTACTTATAGACTCAGAATTATCAGGCACCACACTTTACCTCTTGAATTCACTAGGACCGCTATTGAGAACCATCCGGTTCTAACTTGCCCCGATACGCAACCAACTCTACTGAATTTCTTTATAACATATGAATACCCTCTCGATAAAGCACCCAGCGGAATCACTTCCCGCGAAGCCTGCACCTATACGAGGCATAAATCATGAATTTTCCCTCAAGTTTGAACATGAGCCAGTAAGACTAAACATAACATGCATTCAACAATACATATACTCAAATTACCACACATGGTCCTTTTCCCGTGGCTGTAATAACCCATTAATACGCTAGTATCCAGAATTCACGCAGGTAATTAGCCATGCGTCCCAAATCATAAGCGGTGAGACTCTCCCACTAGCTCAAAGACACTATTACACGACTCTCGAGCACATTAGAAACATTCACTCAAGTCATCTACTCTTATTCAACCGCAATTCACTTGAACCTACGAACATAATCACTTATGCCCTATTAGCACTCTGACCCTATAGGGTATGACCTCATTCCAATACAACCAAACATTACCCAGCTCCATGCACCGAGCATTCTCTACCAACGACACCTTAAAACATACTATGATTCTCACACACCTACGAAGCACCAAGTAGCCCTTGTCGAATATTTCCCTGCTGATAAAAAAAATAGAGTTTATTAGGGACATAGGAACATCCAAAGTCCCAACATCATGCCATACGAGCCTCAACTCTTGCCCATCCGTAAGTTTTCAAGAACTTTTGAATAGCACCTAAATACATCGCATGCCAAATCTGATATGACACATGACCCATAATTAGATCGTTGATAGTGAAATCCTTTCACTTGACACGAAGCCTTAAGATACATCTTGTTAATCCATGACAATGGCCTTTATCATTTGTACATCTTCATCATAAGACAGTCCAAGACATTCGTTTGGTACATGTCCTTCTTAAGATAGTTAAACTCATTTTCCCCAGTATCTCTGCTGGCTGAATCCTTCGCCAAACAGATATCTCATATGAACCATATAGTCTTCATTACCACCAACTATCTTTAGTTCCACATCCACCTTGTGATTCTACCATTACCGTGATGATTAGGCAGTTAAGTAAACCTTCTCAAGACCGTACTTATCAACCGAATGTCTGAACCTAGTGCACCCCCATGTGCACAATTGAAGATTTCTCAATTCTCTTGCATTATCGATATGGATGACACGCGGTAACAATGGTTGAGTAAATTCTTGACTCCCTTGAAATCCCTCTGCAGCATCACGAACCGTCGACGCATACTTGATACCGAGCGCACAAATTTCAATACACGAGTGGATGCAAAAGAACGTATGACATAGGCTCCAACTGAATAAATGGTGCACGATAAGGAATTCAAAGAATTGAAGAGTTTCCTAAACAGTTACATAGCCCCTCGTAAATAAATACAGACGTCTCCGTATCGATCAGCGAGACTCTAAGTAACCGGTCTGTGTCCCGTGACTCCTATGAACCTAGAGCTCCGATACCAACTTGTCACGACCCTAGTTCACCAATCGTGAACATGTCATGACGACACCCAGTCTTCGCGACTAGGTAAGCCTAACACGTTGCGGAATATACAAGTTTATGAACATTAAATAAGAAATAGCGGAAAACGATATAAATAAGAATGTAATCCGTGCCGCTTGGCACATACACCCGTCAAACACACTGTATAAACACCACCAAGACCCGGAATCCCACGGGTAACACAGACTAAGAGAAATACAACCGTGGCTCTATGTGTAAAGAGTATCTAAACAACGAGATGAAGGAAAAACATCTACTAGAACTATCAGAATAGAAGGATGGCCTCCGGATCCGCGGACGTAGCAGATCATACCTCGAGGTCTCCCAAGGTGCTGCTGAATCACCTAGGATGAGCCTGTCCTGATGTACCTGGATCCGCACAACAAAAGTGTGCAGAAGAGTAGCATGAGTACACCACGGCGGTACTTAGTAAGTGCCAAGCCTAACCTCGATGGAGTAGTGACAAGGAAGGTCAGGGCCCTACTGAGAGAAAACAATTACAAAAATGATAATAACAGTAATAAGCAGTTTAAACGATAATTATTCCGAATGACAACAATAAAATGATTACTGCAACCGTCTACAATTAACTAACAACAAATAACAAAATCAATTAATAAGTCCAGGACCTGTGGGAATTGAACCCCACAGTCTCATTAACAGTACCCCTGGGTCTCCGGGAATCGAACCCGCAGCCCATGTCTCAATAGATCTCAGGATCTCCAGGAATCGAACCCGCAGTCCACATCTCAATAATATATCAATAGCTCAGGATCTCCGGGAATCGAACCCGCAGTCCCTACCAATAACTCAGGATCTCTCGGGAAACGAACCCACAGTCCCTACAAATATCACTTCGGGTCTCTGGGAATCGAACCCATAGCCCTGGGATCTCCGGGAATTGAACCCGCAGTCCACCAACACATCAAATAAAGAAAACATACAGGGAGAGTATAATATGTTTAATTACAACTTCACCGAAGCTAGTGCCAACTATTTATCAAGAAGTTCAAGTAAGTCAACTAGGCAATTAAACTTGTTGAATCCTAGCTAATCATGCTTTTCTAACTAATACCGGGTAAAGTAACGCTTTTATCACCTAAGAGCAGGAATATCACTAATCCGACAATTCAAGTATGGTGTGTGTTACAACAACCAGCGCATGTACACGCCCGTCACCTCGCGTACAGGGCATGTAAACTATCACATAATATCCTAGGGGTGAAAGTTCCCCCACACGAGGTTAGACAAGCCACTTACCTCGACTCCGGTACAAAACCGCTAAGAGACAACTCTCTTGCCGTGAATGTCTACCTCCACAGGCATAGTATCTGATAAAAATTAATAGAATCATATCAAAATAGGCCAACTGGGTATTATCCAACCAAAACAATTCAAAATACACCAAAACCCACAAGTTGCCAAAACTCGACTTTCGGTACGCTTCTCGAAAAATTACGAAAGTTATATATTCGGGTTCCTTATCTCAACACGAGTCCGTGCATATACAATTTATCAAAATCGAACTTCGTTTGCCCATTCAAATCAAAGATTTCCTAAAATTTAGGCCTAGGGCTCAAACCCTCCATTAATCCTCCATTAACAGTGAAATAATCATGGATAAACATCAAAATAAAGTTCTTATATTTACCTCCTTGATGAGACGAGAACAACACCGCGAAAATCACCTCAATCGGAGCTCTAGAACTCAAGATATGCCCAAAATACTAAACTTCTCGGTTTTAAACACTAACCAGGCCTATTTTTCGCTTTTGCGGATAATTTTCGCATAGGCGGGACCGCTTTTGCGGTTCTATTTCCGCTTTTGCGGTTCCGGACAGACACCAGCACTTTTCTCGGCACGGAAATGAGCATAACTTCCTCATACGATGTCCAGATTCGACGATCCTTTTTGCTGTAGCTCCAAAATTACGATACGGATCTAATGGTTCAAACAAAACTGAATTTGGAGATTATTTACCTGATATGGTACCTCTTTATGTTCAAAGAAGCAAAGGTTGAAACATCAAATAAGAGCGTGATCACAACCCGAAACACACCCGAGGCCCCCGGGACCCTAATAAATCATACCAACCAACCCCAAAACACATTACGGACTTGCTCGAGGCCTCAAACCACATCAAACAACTCTAAAACCATGAATTACACCCCGATTCAAACTTTATAAACTTTGAAGTTTCCAACTTCTATTTTCGATGCCGAAACCTATCAAATCGCATCCAATTGACTTCAAATTTTGCACACACGTCCAAAATGATATATCAAAGCTACAGAAACTTTCGGAATTCTATTCTGACCCTCGAATCAAAATCTCACCTATCAACCGAAATTCGCCAAAATACTAACTTTGCCAATTCAAGCTTAATTCTACACCGGTCATCACAAAAATATTCCGGACACACTCCTAAGTCCCAAATCACCTAACGAAGCTATCCAAACCATAAGATTTGCATTTTGAGTCCGATATCAAAATTTCCACTTCCGGTCAAATTTTCTCAAAAACCTTCAATTTTCTATATTTAGCCAAACGACTCCAAAATGACCCACGGACCTCCGAATTCACTTCCGATCGCGCTCCCAAATCCAGAATAACCATACGGAGCTACTCCTAGTCTCGGAATCCCAAACGGACATCAATAACACTAAAATACATTTTAAGCCAAATTGATGCAATTTCTTCTAAAATGCTATCTTCCATAATATGCGCCAAAACGCTCCCTGGGTTATCCAAAACCCGATCCAGGCATATGCCTAAGTCCGAAATCATCATATGAACATGTTGGAACCTTCAAATCTCAATTCCGAGGTTGTATACTCAAAATTCCAATCCTAGTTCATTTCTTCAATTTTAAGCTTTGGAAATGAGAATTTTCATTTAAATTTGACTCCAAACTTCTTGAATTTTAATTCTGACCATACACACAAGTCTATATACTTGAGATGAAGTTGCTCATGGCCTCAAACTGCTGAATGACGTGCCGTATCTCAAAACGACCGGTTGGGTCGTTACACTTGTGCTGACATGTAGTATCCCTAGGGGATAGTTATATATGTGATAGCTATACTTGCTTAACCACTTATCTCAGTCCTAGTTTAAAATCACCGTATTGAAATGCTAAGTCACCTGTTTTGGGAAAATTAAATAAAAGTTAAAGTATTTTCATAATTTACGAACTGGAACCTGGAAATAAATAATTTGAGCTGTTGTGTGACATATATGTTTGTTGTGGACTTAGGATGGATGGGGCTGTATGCCGCAGCGGTTGATATGAGGATCGGGCTGCACACCACAACGGTATTGTGCTTGGGCTATAGGAGCCCCTCCAGATTCTGTACACACCCCCAGTGAGCGTCGTCGATGTTAAATGTATCGGGCTACACACCCTAACGGTTATGGGCATTACATTGCATTCTTTGTCTGTGGATTATCTATGATAGTGGTAATGTACTGTTGTTGTTGCTAGTTCGTAGGAGGAATCGGACTGTAGTTTAGCTTCATTTTGTGGTATTCTGTGGATTTCTTGCTTTCAGCTACTGGTATAAGTATATATTTATTACTCACTGAGTACTTAGTACTCAGCCCTACTCCCTGCACCTTTGTATGCAGATTCAGGTACACAGGAGGGATAGACGAGCACTCCAGTTTTTATCAGTATTTATCTGGGTTGTTGAGGTAGCTGCTGGCGTTCGCAGGACCTGGCTTCTCTTCTTATTCCAGTTTTCCTTTTGTATATACATTATTCGAACTTGAGTATTTGGTTTAGATATTGTTATCTGATCATGTTTAGAGGCCCTAGACTCGTGACCCTAGATCTTTGGGTGGTTATTCAGTTTAGCTTTATTGTTGATAATAATATCCAGGTAATTGATTTGAGCTTCATGATCGGGATGAGAGTGTAAATGGTCGGGCTTGCCTAGCAGTTATGTTGGGCGCCATCACGATCGGGATTGGGGTCGTGACAAGTTGGTATTAGAGCCTAGGTTACTAGGCTTTCATGAGTCTTGAGTCGGTTGGTAGAGTCTCGCAGATCGATACGGGGATGCCTGTACTTATCCTCGGGAGGCTACAAACCTTTTAGGAAAAACACTTCACATTTTTTTGGAATTCTTATCGTGCGTACTTGATTTAGATTGAGATATAATCTTTGAAATTCCTTCCACACGTCTGTGTACGCTTTGACAACAACAACAACAACAACAACCCAGTATAATCCCACTTAGCGGGGATGCTTGTACTTATCAAAACGTCTGTGTACGCTTTGAGCGCTCAATAATATAATTACCTTGAGGGTTTGTGATTCCCTGATCGAGGGGCGAGATATAGTCTCTGTGAGTTCATGTTGGGCCAGTCGGGAGGACTTGAGGCCAGATCTTTGTCTATGACTTGAGCACCCCGGTGCTAATCTTACAAACTGGTATTATGAAATTTTATGTGATCGGTATTGTCCCTAACTGTGGAAATGGCGGCTTAATAATGTACGAGCTGTCAGGTGTTAGATCCTTATTGTAATCTATTGTGTAGCCCCGAGCTATGGGCGTGGTGAATATTTATCATATCACTTAGTTGGAAGGTAAAGTGCCTTACGCGTAGTATAACGAGTTTAGACTCAGGAAGACTAAAGTGATTATGCTATGTATATCCTGGTGGAAGGTGTTGTACTGAAATACTAGATTGAGGCAAATTAGGTGGATTGATTCTTAGGTGTAATTGAAAGGTATTTGATATGTGTTATGATTCGAGCAGGTGCAACACATGTTCAGGTATAAATTGTGATAATATGATTCGTATAGTATTGAGATTTAATGTTGTTGATATACATTGTGGTGTCTTGTTGAGTTGTGGACGTATTGTTAGGATGGTTTGGTGATTCTCTGGCAGGTGGATAGGCCAAATTACAAAGGAAACTCTATCGAAATTTTTGGAAAATTTGGGACTTAGAAAAGATTTTTGTCACCTTAAAAGAGTAGGCTTAACTGTGGTGTGTGTATAAATGCAAGAATTGCAGAAGGGTTAAGGTCTCTGATGATTCGAGTCTTTGTCAAGCTTGTAAATGACTTGAGTTTGATCGCACTATAATATTGTAGCATCATTTGAGTAAGAATGCTATGAGTGGCTAAAAGTGCTTTGATGTATGGCTCCGAGCCAAGTTGGGGAGGTTGTTATTGATTAACTGGTTGCACTGTTGTGTGCTATATTGGTTCTGTCTCTAAGTATGTTGGGAAATTTTGATAACGGTTATAGTACTTTGTGGATGTGAAGAAATCCTAGGATGTTTTGAGCTTATGTTGGTAAGGAATGTTCGGTGTATAGAAAAGAAAGATAGCTAAGTGCATATGTATCTAATCATGTTCTGCAGTGTCAGAGTTCTAACAAGGCACGAGTGGTTCTGTTCAATAAGACAGTGGAATTACAGCTGAATAAGGGTGAATGACGCCCGAGAAATGATTTTGCGGTGTTCAAGACTTTGCTTGTAATAGTAAGGTGTCTTAAGATTGTGTATATGGCTAAAGATGATGGTTTTATTAGAAGGGGTCAAGACTTGTGTAATGATATCTGAATGATGGGATTCTATGTATCCGTATTGGAAGGTAATGATACGAGTTCAAAAATCGCGGGAAGTTCATCAAAATAAAATATGGTAAAAGGTGGTACTCTAGGAAACATTTGAGAGAGTATTCAGCGGCCCGTGAGCCTTAGACCGTGTGGTCTTGTGTATGAATCTCGTGTGGTAACATGAGTTGAGGTATTGCGATCCTTCAGTAAAGGAGAATATTAAATTAAAGATGAATCAGAAAGGAATTGGGTAAATGGAACAACTTGTTAATAAACTGAAATGGTATGATAAGGATATGATTAACTCCTAGTATGTCTACGAAGTAATGAGTCTTGCAACTATGGTGCAACCAAGCTCTTGAGTGCTGGCAGTTGCGTAGCTCGATGTGGGTAGAAGGACTCAGTCCTGACAGTTAAACTTATGCAATGAATTGGGAGAAAAAGTTTGTGATGTGTTCTACCGTGGTTTGAAAGTGAGTATATTCCTGTTGGTATGCGAAGCATGGAATGTTTAATGACTTTTCTTCTATATGGGATCATGAAGGTCCTTGACTAGTTAAGTGCGCCGATGTTTGCGGCGTAGGAAAGGGATAGAAGTTCCATGTTATCTTAGTGTGGTATGGTACATGCGATGTGTTATGGAAAGTTGATAATGGCATGTTCAAGGCTTTGAGATCAGTTCATAATATACAGGAAGTCATTAAAAAATAATTAATGAGCAGCGCGGGCAACTGTAGGTGATTTAAGAATCGATCTTTCTGGTGATTAAGGAAAAATGATACCGCTATTCTCGTGATTTGGCAGGGTATATGGTCAAAAAGGGACAAGGTGCTGTAAACTGATATTATCTTGTGGTATGTTGGTATTCTCTTGTTGGATCGACTGTGATGATTGAGTTGTTGATGGCATAAGGAAATTTCTGAATGACTTTCTTGGTATGAATGGATGCTTGATGTGTGTTATGTATTCGTACAGTAGAGTGTGGAATCAGGCATGGTGATTCATGTGTTATATAGGTGATGGATACTAGAAGTCTTCGTAATCCTCCTATGCAATGGTTATATATCGTGTGTATCGGCACCGTTTATCGATTATTGGAAATTGGAAGCCCTAGTGTCTCTCTCGTAGTATGATATGATGAATTTGGGGTTATGATACTTGATTGCAGACTGGTTGTCATAAGTCAGGTCGTCTAGACTGATGTGATATGGACTATGTCAGAAATGGCACAAATTGCATAGCAGAGTGCATCGGAGTATGCTCCAGCAGGGTATTTATACCCAGGACCAGCGGACGACTGGTAGGTATTGCTTCGTCAGTTGGGCCTTCGTGGAGGATATCAGTGCAGAGGTTTCTACTATTGATCCAGTTTCGGTATTGGGGAAACTTTGTAGGATGCGTTTCTTGTGGCCGAGCTTGAGGCTATATATATGTCTATTGTAATGAGCAATTTGACGCGGTGTGTATTTCCTTTGCGAGATTTATGCGTGGATCGGGTGGCACGCCGCCACGGGTTATTTGGATCGGGTGGTACACCACCACAGGTATGGTATCTGGATTGGGTGGCACGCCGCCACGGGTATATTATTTTGAGCAGGTTGCACATCGCAACCGTGTGATATAGAGGATAGGTTTTCCATACGTTACCTTGTGTACAATACTTCCTAGTCTCTGAGGAAAATCAGTGTTGGGTGTCGCTCGGTAAATGGTGCATCGGTTGTGTCCCTACAACACTTGATGGCATATATTAATTGTTTCACCGTGGGTGAGGTCGATTGCTTGAGTTCAGGCCTAAATCTGTGCGTGGCTGACTGTGTTGAACATGGTGACTTGAGGTGCTTCAGGAGTATAGTCTTTGGATGGAATCATGAGTCGTGGCAAGGCCACGTGAAGTTATGACCTTTTGAGGAGGATTCATGTACTGTAAATTCTATGATGTGAGACTAGATCTCAGTTATGTGTTGTGATGGTATTGAGGAATTTGAATTACAACTCTTTTGTTGAGATAGTTGTCATGATTTGAGTATGTTCACGCATTTCTTATTGGAGCCTATGTTGTGCTCGTCGTGGCTTAGGCCGGTGTTGAGGTGTCATATCTTCAGTGCGGTGTGTTATAATCGGAATGATCGTTAGAGCCATTAATGAGTGCGGGCATATGTGGTTTCAGCTGGTTAGGAAAGGTGATACCAAGGTTTGGCTCCGAAATCTATTGTGGTATCAGTTATAAAGGGAAGTGGATTCATGAATGGATGACCTGAGAGATGGATTCGATATATCGTGTGTTCGGTTGCCGTGGGAAATATATGAAGGTGTTGGAATGAGACTTTAGCTAATGGAAAAAGGGTCTTCCAGTTAGTACTTGGTTATTGTGGGAAATCGTTGTGATTAGAGGGCATCGTCTCGAGTGATTGGGTTGTTTGATACATTATGTGATCTCACCGAAGTGGCGAGTATGGGCTATTACAGTTGGATAATGTGTATCTTGAGTATAGTCGGGGGATTCAGAATTGGAATATGTTTTGGAAAGTGCAATGTGGTCCATGTTCCAGATAGACTGTGGAGGTTCAGCTATATTGTGTTATCGGACTTATGATGGACAGGGTGACGTGGTATCACCCCGCATATATACTTGGTAAGGTCAGACAACTATTGGGTTATTTCTAGTACAACTCTAGGTACACTCGAGGACAAGCGTTTGTTTAAGTTGGGGAGAATGTAACGACACGGTCCGTCGTTATGGGAATTTCCACCCCGTTACCTTGTATTTATATATTTCCTGCTTTTATATCGGTGTTAGAGTCTATCGGGTGAGTTAGGAGTAATTCTTGTTGAAAATGAGGCAAATAGCCTTTTGGAAGGGAGCTTGAATATGGAAAGTCAACCTAGAGTTGACTATTTAGTTAGAAGGCTTGGAATCGGATTCTGATGATTTGATTAGTTCCGAGAGGTGATTTGTGACTTAGGAGAGCAATGAATCGAATTCGGAGGTCCGGTGTAGTTTTAGGCTTGAATTGGCACTAAGGTTGAATTTTGGCGAAATCCGAATGGTAGGTGAGATTTTGATCCAGGGGTTGGAATGAAATTCCGACAATTTATGTAGCTTCGTTATGTGATTTTGGATGTGTCTGCAAATTTTCAGATCATTCGGACGTCATTTTGTCGGGATTTTGATTGAATGTTAGTTTCGGAAGTTTTGAAGAAACTTAGGCTTAAATTTGCCTTGATTTGATGGTTTTCGTGTTTAATGGCTTGTTTTTATTATTGGAACAAGTTTGTATCATGTTTTGGAATAGGTTGGTGATTTTTGTTGGGGTCCCGGGGGCTTCGGGATGAATCCGGGGGTCCAAACGGACCATTCTTGGCCAAAGGAAAGAGTTGGTTTGCTGTCATAAGTGCAGCAGATATTTACTCTCTGCGATCGCACTAGTGAGCATGCGATCGCGTAGAGTAATGGAGACGGGGAGAATTTTACCCTTCGCGATCGCAAGGCGAGAGACGCGATTGCGTAAGGTCAAGAGCAGAAGCAATGCGATCGCAGGAGGCACGGTCACGATCGCGTAGAGTAACCCAGTTGTCCATCGCGATCGCAAGGCGAGAGACGCGATTGCGTAGAAGGAAAATACGGTCTGGGATTTTTGTGATACGCGATTGCATGAAGGGAGTCGCGATCGTGTGAGGCTGTTAAATTCCATAGGGCAAATTAAATGCCTGACAGAAACAGATATAAACCAAACCAGACGCGAGGGTTTCATTATTTACTCCGTTTTTGCACCACATTGAGAGCAAATGATGGCTTTGAAGAGAGAAATCAAGGGGGAAATATCGGAGGTAAGATTCTTGACTCAAAAACACAATTTTATGGTAGGATTAACATCAAACTTCATGAATTTGGGTAGAAACTGTGAAGAGTTATGGCCTAGGTATTGAAAACAAAAATTTGACTTTTGAAATGCCATTCGAACTCCGATTTCAATAAATTTTATATGCACGGACTCGTGGCGAGACAAGGATCGCGTTGGTGCGAATTTCGGAATTTTTTAACCAGCGGGCCTGGATCGGGTTTTACCAACTTGGTGTATTATCGTGTATTTTGTATAAATTGAATTGGGTTATGTTTCTTTGACCTGTATTTGATATAATTGTTGTGGTTTGACTAGATTATACGCACAAGGCGGCAAATTCAAAAGGAAAAGGCATCGCGGACGAGTCTACGACCGGCTAGAGGTGAGTAGTTTGTGTATATGGTAGCCTGAGGGTTCGAAACCCCGGCTTAGCACATTGTGACGCTATTAGGGCGTGGCTCGTACCCCGTGGCAGGTGCAGGATTGATTGTGTCTGGGGATTAAGACTTAGTCCATCCCGAATGAGTATAATATGATATTGGTGGTTGAAAAACACTATGTTTGATATAATTGTGGGATGTAAGTCGTGTCTGGGGCCTTGTGCCGACCTGTAGTATCCCTAGGGGATAGTTATATATGTGATAGCTATACTTGCTTAACCACTGATCTCAGTCCTAGTTTGAACCGTATTGAAATGCTAAGTCACCTGTTTTGGGAAAATTAAATAAAAGTTAAAGTATTTTCATAATTGCTGAACTGGAACCTGGAAATAAATAATTTGAGCTGTTGTGTGACATATATGTTTGTTGTGGACTAAGGATGGATCGGGCTGCACGCCGCAGTGATTGATATGAGGATCGGGCTGCACGCCGCAGCGGTATTGCGCTTGGGCTGTAGGAGCCCCTCCGGAGTCTGTACACACCCCTAGTGAGCGTCGTCGACGTTAAATGGATCGGGCTACATGTCGTAGCGGTTATGTGTATTGCATTCTTTGTCTGTGGATTATATGTGATAGTGGTAATGTACTGTTGTTGTTGCTAGTTTGTATGAGGAATCAGACTGTAGTTTAGCTTCATTTTGTGGTATTATGTGGATTTCTTGCTTTCAACCACTTGTATATATTTATTACTCACTGAGTACTTAGTACTCATCCCTACTCCCTGCACCTTTGTGTGCAGATTCAGGTACATAGAGGGATAGACGAGCACTCCATTTTTTATTAGTATTTATCCGAGTTGCTGAGGTAGCTGCTGGCGTTCGCAGGACCTGGCTTCTCTTCTTATTCCGGTTTTCCTTTGTATATACATTATTCGGACTTGAGTATTTGGTTTAGATATTATTATCCGATCATGTTTAGAGGCTCTAGACTCGTGACCCTGTAATTGATTTGAGCTTCATGATCGTGATGAGAGTGTAAATGGTCGGGCTTGCCTAGCAGTTGTGTTGGGTGCCATAACGACCGGGATTGGGGTCGTGACAGGATCCCATTTTAAAGCTTGAGTCCCAAATCCAAGTCCCCTCTTATTTCTACTATGATGTTCTTGTAGCCAAGAGAGTGCATCAGAAGCCTTGTTCCTTCTGCATGTTCTGACTAATTCATGCTTTAACTTTCCTAAATCTTCTTTTAAGACTTTAATCAACTCATCTTTCTTGTACATTTCATCTTTCATTTTTCCTATATTTTCTTCTAATATGGGAGATGATTGATCAGCCTTTTTCTTACTTGTCCCTAATTTCAGTTTAATGTTTTCATATCTGAGTTCTAGATTCTTATTTTCAAGTTGATGAACCTCGTTCTTCAACTCAGTACTTATGTTGTCACTCTTATCAACCCTAGACTCAAGTCTTTTACATTTTTCTTTTAGGATAACACATTCTTTAGACAGACCATCTTTCTCACTGTTTAATATTTCAGACCCCATCTATGAAATCCATCAGCAAATCAGCCAGTTTTTCTATGGATAAAATTTTTATCTATTCTTTAAGGTGTATGATACTTACCTCCTGTTCATCTTCTGATTCTCCGATGGCCATAAGAGCTTGCTCATCTTCAGCTTCATTTTCTGAGTCCTTATATGATGTTTCTCCCGATGCAGCAACCATGGCTTTGGTTGATCCCTTATTCCTTTTTGGTTGAACATGTTCCTTCTTCCTGTTTCTTCTTTTAGCGCTTTTTTCTTCTATTCAATCTCCCATTATGGACAATTTCTGATGTGGTGATCAGTCTTCCCACACTTGTAACAACCTTCATTAGTTTGTTTCTCTAGAGCTCTAGATTTGTTAAACGTTGTTCCTTTTAAAGTACCCTTTCCTCTCATAAAGAATTTCTTGAAATCTCTGGTTATCGTAGCCATCTCATCATCTTCAAGATCTGATCCTTCCGAAATTCTGAGAGCCAGACTTCTTTCTTTCTTTGGAGTATCCATTTTCATTGTTTGCCTTCTTAGTTCATAGGCAGTAGAGATTGGCAGAACCCTAGTTAGGATTTTCTCCACCTTGTCTTCTTCCAGAATAATCCTTACAAGAGACCCAAGTTCATTTGTCAGTGTAGTGAACCTGGTATATATTTCTTGGATAGTTTTACTTCCTTCATGGTAAAGTTTTCATATTGAGAATACAGTAGAGTTCCTCTTGATCTCTTTACCTGAGGTGTTCCTTCATGAGCCACTTGTAGAGTGTCCCATATCTCTTTGGCAGTAGCACAACCTTGAATCCTGTTGTACTCTTTGGGACCCAAACCACGTACCAACCATTTATTGGCTTTGCATTTTTCTCCGATTTCCTTAGATCCTCAACAGTACAATCTACTCTTGTCTTTGGAACATCTACTTATTCAGCATTCTTCTTGGTTGTAGCTAAAGGACAATCAATGATGATATCCCAAAGCTCATAATCTTCTCCATGATATGGTCCCTCATTCTGTTTTTCCACCAGGAGTAGTAGAGGCCATTGAAGAGAGGAGGCCTAGCAGTGGATTGCCCTTCCCAGTTCCCAGGTGGAGCACTCATGTTGATCTTTCCTAAGGTGTTAACCTCTTCAAGGATAAACTGCTCTGATACCAATTTATGTTGTAAACATCAATACCACAAAATAAGGGGGGTGATTTATGTGGTACCTAATTTTCGCACTAGAAGAACCTGGTTCTTCTAAATGTTCTAACTACAGCAGTTTGTGGAATAATAAATGCTGAAAGTAAAGTACACAGATATTTTACGTGGACAATACCTAGCTCAAAAGGTGAAAAAACCACGGCCTACTACTCAGTAGGGTTTTCCCAAACTCTACTAAAATTAATAAGCCAAAAACTGCATTTACAAAGACTCTTTGTAAACCTAAGGATTAACTCTAATCCCAGTGTGGCACACAGCCTCAACTGTTGCAATACTTTCAAGTTAACTCTAACTTGAACACTCAATGCACCTAATACAATTGCTTCTATAAAAGCTGAAAGGTGCAATAAGAAAACCTACTACAATTGAACTAAACTTTGAAAAAACACAATGATGAAACTGGTTCTTCTATCTTAGTTCATGTAGCTTCAGATGTGAACACTTGTATCTCACATATATTGCTTGAAAAATAGACTTGATTCTTTTTTCTCTCAAATATGCTTTACTTATGCTTATGTGCATTACCTATAAAAGATAACAACTTAGTTACTTAAATAGATTAGCAGTTAGAGTTTGATCAAGACTCTGTCGCTTATCCCTTTGTCGATTTTAGTCCTTAACTACTACAAACTCTCATCCTTATCCTGGCTTAGGATTGTGTTCTCTTATCTTACCTCTTAGAACTCAATACAACCTTTTTTATCATGTTCAGAAGATATTTGTTGCATACGCCTCAGTACATATCTTCCTCGCGTGCCTTCCATGTGAGGTGGTTATGACTAGCTATGTTTCTCATGATGGACCAGGTCCTTCTCCTGATGTTCATTTGTCAATCTTCAAAACTTGGCCAACATGGTTAAAAATCCACGGATACTCCTATAGCAAGAGGTGAAACTTTAAGCCTTGAAATGTGTCCCATGAATGAAAATGAAAACATGTCTTGAGTTCCATATTCAAGTGATGTCGGGAGCTTGATGTACGCTATGATGTGTACTCGCTAAGACATTTGTTTTGTCATAGGTCTAGTTAGCAGGTATCAATCCAATCCTGGAAGAGATCATTGGAAAGCTATGAAGAATTTTTTTAAATACCTGGGGGGAACTACATATTAAACACTATGTTATAATGGAAATGATTTATACTTGAGAGGATATACAAATGCCGATTGGGATGGTGATCGGAATTATATAAAATCAATATACGGTTATGCCTTCTTACTTAATGGTGGTGCTATATCATGGAAAAGTAAGAAACAAACTTGTATAGCCCTTTCAACAATGGAAACTGAATTTGTCGCTTGTGCATCTGCAGTACAAGAAGTTGTTTGGTTGAATATTTTTTTTGAACATTTGGATATTGCAAAGAACTCTCAGTGTGCTATGACTCTATATTGTGATAGTCAAGCGGCTATAGCATATACAAAAGATCCAAAGTATCTCAGCAAGAACAAACTGTCACGACCCCAAAATTCGGTCGTGATGGTGCCCAGCACATTGCTAGGCCAGCCCGACCAAATATACTCTCATCCCGAGCTTATAGATCAAAATCATTTATTTTAAGTCATTAACAGTGAAGGAAAACAAAACAAAACTGATGGTTATAAAAACATCCCGAAATCTCGCAAAATACAACGTAACTTCCCGAAGATCTGGGGTCACGAGCCAAGAGCCTCTATCAGAACATCAATCAATACTGTAAATAACTTTACAAGTCTAAGAGTACGCGGAATAAACAATAACAGATTAGTAAGCAGAAAATGTCGGATCCTGCGGACGCCAGGCAGCTACCTCGACGATCCCAATCGGAGCTCTATACCAGCACCAAGCTCAGTTAAGCTTTCAAGTACCTGAATCTGCACACATGGTGCAGGGAGTCGAGTGAGTACTTCCAACTCGGCGGTAATAAAAGTAAATAATGCTGAGGAAAAGAAAACCACACAAAGCACTATCTCATGCTATATAATACAGAACCATCTTTTAAACTACAATACACTTTAATTTTGTTCCTTTATAACATCTCTAAGTAGATTTTAAAATCTATTTTTAACAACTCCTACTTTCATTATTAACAGTTCTATACAACATCAAACAGTGCAAGTCTGCACTCAAATCAGCCCTTTGGCCTCAGCACTCCTTAACAATTTTCACCAGGGTATCTGGTCAATAAGGAAAATAACACATGTATGCCAGTAATATATGAGTGCTAAATTTCATGCCACGTAGTACAAGTAAACCCAATGCATGTATGTAATGCAATTCACATGACGCTGTGGCGTACAGCCCGATCCATGCAAAGGCGCCCGCGATCACTATGGGGGTTCAGACTCTAGAGGGGCTCCTACAGCCCAAGCACAATATCAATATCACTCCTGCTGCGGCGTGCAGCCCGATCCATGCATAGTCATGAATGTATATAAGCCCATTGGGCAACAGTGTCATATCAGCTCACAGCTAAAATGTCATCAAAGCCTTGTTTAAGTTTTTCAAATCTTATAAAAATACTGAGTAGCAAAATACCATTTTAAAACCTTAGAGTGAGATGCAATTATGCACAGTATTATCAAGACAGAGATACTAATCCGTGAAGGATTCAAATATTCGGCACGAAGCCCAAAACATGATACTCAGTCCAATTCATGCTAATTAATATCATTAATAGGGTGTCAATTCAATTTCAAGCAATTAGGTAGTATTTTTATTAAATGGGATGGACCAAGTCACAATCCCCAATGGTGCTCTACCCTACGCCCGTTATCCGGCATGTAAGTCACCTCAATGCAACACTAGGATGTGCAAGTCCGGGGTTTACAAACCCTCAGGATATCATTTACAAGTATTACCCACCTCGATCGGCAAAATCCTACTCTGAAATGCCTTTTCCCCTCGAATCGTCCTCCAATCCATCCGAATCTTGCCATAGTTAATTCAATTCAGTCAATACTCATATAGGATATAATTCCATATGAAGATACTTCTTTTCCAACAAAAATCTGAAATTAACACAAAATTTAGTCGTGGGTGCCTCACCTCAGAATCCGGCGAAACTTATAAAATCTGACAACCCATTCTAATACGGGTTCAACCATACCAATTTTATCAAAATCCGACTCCGGATCGATGTTCAAGTCATGAAAATACATTTTATAAAATTTTAGAAAATTCCTCAATTTCTCTTGAAATATCAAGAATCTACCCTCCAAAATGAAGATTAATTCATGGAATATAATCACAAGGGAGTTAAGAACACTTACCCCAAGTTTTGTGGTGAAGTTTTCCTTTGAAAATCGCCCAAACCGAGCTCCATAGCTTAAAATATGTAAAAATGGCTGAAACCCCCGTTTTATAGCATTTTACAATTCGGGCGCCCCAGGTGGCGCCGTGCGCTGCCTGTGGCGCTAGATCCAGTAGCCCAAAGAAATCTCGGCGCCATGGATGGCGCCCCGCGCTACCCTGGGCGCTGGTAACGGGCAATTAATTTTTCTGACACAAAAATGAGCATAACTCTCTCATACGATGTCCGAATTGGACGATTCTTTTTGCTATCGCTCCAAAATTTCGATACGGATCTAATTATTCAATAAAAACTGAATTTGGAGTTCATTGGAATATTATGACACCGCTTATCCTTGAAGAACGACATAGAGGCATTCTTGAGATGCCCAATTTAAACTCCAACAACCAGCCAAACTCCACCCGATGCCCTCGGTGCCTCAACCAAATATATCAACAAGTCCTAAAATATCATTCAAACTTGTTCAAATCATCAAAATGCCTCAAACAACACCAAATCCGTTAATTAACATCGAATTCAAGCCTAACTTTTCTAAAAACTTCCAAAACACGCTTTAGATCAAAACCCGACCAAACGACGTCCGAATCACTTGAAACTTTTCACACATATCCAAAATTACCCAACGGAGCTATAGAACTCTGGGAACTCCATTCCAACTCCTGGATCAAAATATCCCCTACGAACCGAAAATCGTCAAAATACTAACTTCGTCAAAATAGGCTAACTTCTTCACCGGACCTCCAAAATTACTTATGGTTGCGCTCCTAAGCCTTAATTTATCACCCGAAGCTAAATGAATTATCAAAATTCAATTACGAGCCCTCTAACTCACAAGTCAATATTCGGTTGACTTTTCCAACTTAAGTCTTCTTAAAATAGACTAAGTGTCTCATTTCTTAATAAAATCACTCCAATTAAATTCTAACGCACCCAATACCGATAATGGAATATAATGCAACACAATAAAGGGGAAATGGGGCGGTAATACCTGAGACGATGGGTCGGGTCATCACATTCTCCCCAACTTAAACAAACGTTCATCCTCGAGCGGACCTAGATTTGTTCTAGAAATTCACCAATAGTTGAATAATTTTATCCCCACATATAACTCGGAGTGATCCCACGCCAGACCTATCTCATATAGGTCCGACAGCACCATATAGCTGAAATTTCACAATCCATCTCGTCCATAAACCATAGAACTATATTTCACCTTCTAAAATCTTACACAAGATCATAACCTCACATTTTTACTCAGAATTAACTCGAACCAGTTGTATTAACCCATACCTGCAACTCGGCTACGATCATATGATATACCATAAAACTCAAACACATGCTGCGATAACTTTCATTCACAACAGCTGCCCACAACAACCAAATATCGACAGAAACCCTTTTATTAGCTAAAGCCTTATTTCAACACTTTCATATACTACCAATGGTAAATAAAACACGCGATAATTGTTTCCATTCCTCATGTCACCCATACATGAGGCCATTCTTCCTCTGGCAATTACCACACATGTTTTAACCGAACCTCGATATTTACCCATCAAACATGTTGAAACCAAATCTGTTTATATTTATTAATGATCCTCACAAACTCCTTTGACCAAACACACCATCCTGGTGACATGACACAATCAATACGGCCTAACCAAAACCTGCATAATACACACACCAATAAAAAACGCATTCGAAAAGTCCCTTTATACTGGGATGGGATCAATGATAGCAACCTCCACACTGACATCCATTGTAAATACCCAATTAAGAACGCAATCATTCCCACTTGTCCGCTGGTTATTTGAAATATAAATCATTCCGCTAAAACATAGTCTAACGCACTTTACCACTTAACCCCGTGGCATTTCTGGCGTAGCCCCTAATGCAATAGTTCAAAATCACCCAACAGTAAGACAGTCAGTCTGAATTCAGACATCACAACATAGCTTGTACATCAGAACTCCATCTAACACACAAATCATCATACCTGATCCAATTTCCATTGTGCAATACACGCACACATTTGATACTCATTCATTTCATGACAGATGCTCAATATTTACGTGTGATACCGAGCAAACTAGAATACCACCAATAGACCCAACAAGAACATGTCGCAATACTACTGATATATAATCAGTTTAATCACAGTACCCTTTTCTGAGACATATACTCTCGCCAAATTACTTCCACTTAGAAATATCATCTTCCTTAATCATTCGAAGATCATTTATCTAATCACTTAGGAGGAATCGCTACACATCCCATGCTTTGTATGACATACACATGCCTTGTGCAAATTCTTACAATACTGACTTGATGGATGAGATATGTATACATTTATCACTACTACCGAAACAACAATTCATTAGTTCTATACTCTTGACAAGAACTATTTCTTCATTCTGAGCCAAACAATGGTCTTAGCTCCATAATTTTACTTCACATACTCAGATTGCACTGATCTCAAGTTCAATGATCTCGTCTTACCCAGCACGAACTGTTCAAGCAATAAACCACTCTAGACATAATTATAAGTCACATATGATGCCCCAATGTGCCAATAGGCTACCGATTCTAAAGCAATACAAAAGAAAACGACCTCTAGAAGGAATTATCAATTCCACGCATTAATACAGACTTTCTTGGAAAATAGGAAGCAAGGCATACAAAATAGTATATAGAAAACTATGCTCGGCATCATACTGTTGCGGCGTGCAACCCGATCCAGATAATATACCCATGGCGGCGTGCCACCCAATCCACATATAGTCTCACATAAGGAGATACACATCGAGCCAAATCTGCTCATTATAATCAAATACCGAATATCAATCATAAGCATGCTAGGTGCATAATATCATCCCTGTGGGATATTTAGCATTATAAACTACGAAACTCAAGCACAATTGAGGTGCGATTTACAATTCTGAATTTCAAGAGCCAAGTTGCTCAAGTAACATCATTCCTACACAGATTCTCAACACATAACAATTCCTTAAGCCGTTTCAGAAATCACACTGCGTAATGCATCACCACGCGAGATATCTGACAATAAAGCGTCAACCTAACTACTCCTCCATAAGGACCGCGTTATAAAGATGCACACATCTGGCCTAATATAGAGCCATTAATACTATAAAACCTATCCATCGACTTCAAGCCGATTTTGATCACACAGAACTAGTCTGATAACCTTTCAAAGGTCCATAATAACTCCCATTTTTCTCATAACGCACAAGAACAACCATCACAACCTTCATATTTGGTTTACATCATTAATTTGATTTTTCTCTCTTGTTGTTGCATTACAATGCCTCAATTCAGGATCACCACATGAGATTCAAACATAAGTCCATATTGTTTAATACTTGTAGGCCACTGAATACTTTCTCCAATGTCTCCCAGAAATATCACATTCCATAATACTTTGTTTTGAGGAACTTCTTGTGAATCTGAATTCGTTACCACTACTTTCCTGATACTAATACTTAGGATCCCGAAGTTAACACAAAATACCACAAGTCTTGACCTTTCTAATAAAAACACTATCTTTAGTCACATACACAACCTTAACACTTGATTATTACGTGTAAAATCTTGAACACATTAACCCATTCTCAAGAGTCATCCAAACTGCAAATTGACAGATTTAACGAGCAGAACCAATAGTGCCTTATTAGCACCCTGACACTGCAGGATGTGATCTCATTCAAATACTAACTAATATCCTTCTCCTCAATACACTGAGCATTTTTTTTAGCCACAACAGCCCAAGACACCCTAGTATTTTTTCATCTCTACGAAAGCACCATATAACCTTTGTCAAAATCTTGCTTCACCCGTGCCTTTCTTGGCTCGATTTATGCAACCACAACTGGTTCGCCCGTATACTTTAAGACAGAACCAACATAGCACATAACTACGCAATCAACTAATCAATGGCAACCTCCCCAACTTAGCTTGAAGCCATATACATCACAACATATACACCATATTGCTATCGTACTATCATGGTGAGATTAAACTCACTCTTTAGGTGACAAATTTTTTACTAAGTCCCAAATTTTTCAAAAAATTCGACAGAGTTTCCTTTGTGATTTGGCCTATCCACCTACTAGAGAATCACCAAGATCATCCTAACAACACGCCCACAACTCAACAAGACATCACAATATATAACAACAATATTAATCTCAATACTACACGAATTATATTATCAAAATTGATACATGGACATGCATTGCACCTGCTCGAATCATAACTCATATCGAATACCTTTCAATTACACATAAGAATCAACCCACCTAAGGACACTCTGCAAGAGATAACCCACATGCCTCCCTAAATTAAGTATTTCAGTACCTTCCACTATCATACACATAGCACCGCCAATTTATTCATCCCGAGTTTGAACTCATACTACCACACGTGATACACTTTACCTTACATCTAAAAGACATGAAAACATTCTTCATGTCCATAACTCGGGGCTACACAACAGATCAGAATAAGATCGAACACCTAACAGCTCATCTATTATCAAGCCGCCATTTCCACAATTAGAGACAATACTGATCATATAAATTTATTATATCAGCTCGCAAAATCTGCACCTTGGTTGTAACGACCCGGCCCGTCGTTACGGGAATTTCCACCCTGTTACCTTGCATTTAGGTGTTGTATGCTTTTATATCAGTGTTAGAACCTATCGGGTGAGTTAGGAGTGAATTGAATTGAAAATGAAGCAAATAGCATGTTTGAAGGAAGTTCGAATGTGGAAAGTCAACCTAGAGTTGACTATTGAGTTAGAGTGCTCGGAATCGGATTCGATGATTCGACTAGTTTTGGAGGATCATTTATGACTTAGGAGAGCAATCGGAATTGAATTTGGAGGTCCGATGTAGTTTTAGGCTTGAATTGGCTAAGGTTGAATTTTGGCGAAAACCGGATGGGAGGTGAGATTTTGATCCGGGGGTCGGAATGGAATTCCGACAAATTCCTGTAGCTTCGTTATGAGATTTTGGATATGTCCGCAAAATTTCAGGACATTCGGACGTCGTTTGATCGGGTTTTGGATTGAATGTTAGTTTTGAAAATTTTGAAGAAACTTAGGCTTGAATCCGTGTGTAATTGGTGATTTTGATGTTTAGGATGGTGTTTTTATGTTATGAGCAAGTTTGAATGAGGTAATGTGATATACTGGTGGCTTTGATTGAGGTCCCGGTGGCCTCGGGGTGATTTCGGATGGCTAACGGGAATTTTTGAGTTAAAAAAATGCAGCAGAAAAATTGCAGAGAAATTTTGTTCTATGCGATCGCAACGCTCTGATGCGATCGCATAGTGTTAGCTACATTGCCCGGAGAGTTTGTTCTATGCGATCGCAATGCTCTGATGCGATCGCATAGTGTTAGCTACAGTACCCAGGATTTTGTTTTATGCAATCGCATAGACTTAGCTACAGTGAACGGAAATTTTGTTCTATGCGATCGCAATGCTCTAATGCGATCGCATAGTGTTAGCTACAGTACCGGACAGAATGTTAAAAACATTTCAGTCGCGAAAACAACCCATTTTTCCACCATTTTTTGCCGTTCTTGAGAGCTTTTGGACGGGAATTGAAGGGATTTCGACGGGGAATCGTTGGAGGTAAGTTTTATGAGTTAAATACATGTTTTTATATAAGAATCATCCATGGAATTCATGAATCTATAGCTAAAAATCAAGAAAATAGGGCTTGGAGCAAAAACCTTAAATTTAGGATTTGAAGGACCATTTGTGGTCCGAATTGGGAGTTCTTGGTATGTACGAACTCGTGGCGAGATGAGGATTCCGAAAATGTGAATTTTAGAATTTTTCGAGATGTGGGCCCGGGGCTCGGGTTTTGCCAATTTCGTGATTTTTGATATTTTTGGAGTTCTTTCGATTGGGTTATGTTCCATTAGCCTATTTTGATATATTTGTGCTGATTTGTGCTAGTTTTGACGTGCGTGGATGCCGGTTCGAGGAGCTAAGGCGTCGCGGGCATGAGCTTTCGTCGGTTCGAGGTGGGTAATACTTGTAAATGATGTCCCGAGGGTTAGTAAACCCCGGACTTGCACATCCTAGTGCTGTGTCGAGGTGACTTGCACGCCGGATAACGGGCGTGGGGTAGAGCACCATTGGGGATTGTGACTTGGTCCGTCCCGCGTAATAAATAATAACGCCTAATTGTTGAAATGAATTGGACTAATTATCATGTTTGGGTTTCGTGCCAATTATTTGAATCCTTCAAGGATTGATATCACTGTTTTGATAACACTGTGCATATTTTATTCTAAATTTAAGTTTTAAAATGGTATTCTTGCTATTCAGCAGTTTTATAGGGTTATGAAAAACTTGAACAAGGCCTTAATAACATTTTTGCTGTGAGCTAATGTGATATTGTTGCTCGTAGGGTTTTCTTGATTATCTGTTAAACTGATTGGGGCCGAGGGCCATATGTTAGGGCATGACATTCATATGAGCATATGCATACACATGCATGGATCGGACCGCACGCCGCAGTGGTATATGGATCGGGCTGCGCGCCGCAGCAGGTGTGATATTAATATTGTGCTTGGGCTATAGAAGCCCCTCCGGAGTCTGGACACCCCCAGTGAGCACGGGTACCCAAAAGGATCGGGCTACACGCCGTAGCGGTCATATGCATTGCATGGCATACATACATTGGTTTACGTGTACTACGTGGCATAACATTTAGCACTCATACATTACTGGTACACATGCATTAGTTACTTTATTGACCAGATCTCCTGGTGTAAATTGATAAGGAGTGCTGAGCCCAAGGGGCTGATTTGAGTGCGGACTTGCATTGTTTGAGATTGTTCCAGGTATGGGTATGTTATCATGAAAGAAAGTAGCTAAAATTGAGATTTCTAATCATCTACTCACATATGCTGAAAAGGAATAAAATGATAGTGTTTTGAAGTTTAATGATAGTTCTGTATTGTGTAGCAAGAGATAGTGCCTTGCGTGGTTTTCTTCCCTTCAGCATTATTTACTTTTATTACTGCTGAGTTGGAAGTACTCACACCCGACTCCCTGCACCTTGTGTGCAGATCCGGGTACATCACAGTGGAGCTGATTCTATTGCGGCTCGGGAGTGCTTTTGGACAGTCGAGGTAGCTGCCAGCGTTCGCAGGACCTGATTCTCCAGTTTGTCTGTATTTTTGTTCTGATCATCCCACACTTGTGCACAATTATATTCACTATTTACACTTGTATATTCCGTAGAGGCTCATGACTCTTGACCCTTCGGTCTATGGAGTTGGCACGTGTTGGGACTTGGTTCCCTGTTTTTAATATATCTATCATTGTTATGCTTAAATTGGATAAAGTGAGCTTGTGGCTACGTGATTATTGTAGATTGGTCGGGCTGGCCTAGCAGTGTGCTGGGCGCCATCACGACCGGGTTTGGGGTCGTGACAAGTTGGTATCAGAGCCTAGGTTTACTAGGCCTCATGAGTCTTGAGCCGGTTAGTAGAGTCTTGTGGATCGGTACGGGGACGCCTGTACTTATCCTCGGGAGGCTGCGAACCTTTAGGAAACACTTCACATTTCTTGGAATTCTTATCGTGCGTACTTGATTCAGCTTGAGATACATTTTTGAAATTCCTTCCGCACGTCTGTGTACGCATCGAGCGCTCAGTAATATAATTGTCTTATGGCTTGCAATTCCCCGATCGAGGGGCGAGATATAATCTCCGTGAGTTCATGTTGGGCCAGTCGGGAGGACTCGAGGCCAGATCATTGTCTATGGCTTGAGCACCAAGGTACTAATTCGCGAGCCGGTATTACGAAGTTCATACGATCTGTATTGATCTTTATTGAGATTTGATATGTAGCCTTAGCTATGGGCGTGAGAAATATTTTCATCGCCTCGTAATTGGAAGGTAAAGTGCCTTATGTGTAGTGGAACGAGTTTAAACTCAGGAAGACTAAAGTGACTTTGCTATGTGTATCCTGGTGGATGGTATTGTGCTGAAATGCTAAATTGAGAAGAAGTAGAAGGGTTGATCCTCATGCGTAATTGAAAGGTATTTGATATGTATTATGATTCGAGCAGATACAGCGCAGGTTCAAGTATAAATTGTGATAATATGATTCGTATAGTATTGAGATTTAATGTTGTTGAAATACACTGTGATATCTTGTTGAGTTGTGGATGTATTGTTAGAATGGTTTGGTGATTCTCTGGCAGGTGGATAGGCCAATTTACAAAGGAAACTCTGCCGAAATATTTGGAAAATTTGGGATTTAGAAAGATTTCTGTCACCTAAAGAGAGTGGGCTTATTGGTGGTGCATGTATAAATGCAAGAATTGCAGAAGAGCTAAGGTCTCTGATGATTCGAGTCTCTGTCAAAGCTTGTAAATGACTTGAGTTTAATATTATACTAACATTTCGGCATCACTTGAGTAATACTGATATGAGTGGTTGAAAGTGCTTTGATGAATGGCTGTGAGCTAAGTTGGGGAGGTTGCTATTGATTAACTGATTGCACTATTGTGTGCTATGTTGATTCTGTCTCTAAGTATGTTGGGAAAATTCCGATAAAGGTTATGGTGCTTCGTAGATGTGAAGAAATACTAGGGTATTTTGAACTGATGTTGGTAAGGAATGCTTGGTGTATAGAAAAGAGTGATAGTTAATAGTGTATGTAAGTAGTCATATTCTGCGATGTCAGAAGTTCTACCAAAACACGAGTGGTTCTACTCAATAGGACAGTTGAATTACAGCTGAATAAGGGTGAATGATGCCCGAGAATGGTTTGCAATGTTCAAGATTTTTCTTGTAACAGTCAGGTGCCTTAAGATTGTGTATGTGGCTAAAGATGGCGGTTTCGTTAGAAAAGATCAAGGCTTGTGTTATATCATGTGAATGATGGGATTCTACGTATCCGCATTGGGAAGTAATGATAACAATTTAAAAAAAAAATCGCGGGGAGTTCATCAAAGTAAAGTGTGGTGGAAGGTAGTACTTTTGGGAACACTGAGAGAGTATTCAGCGGCCTATGGGTCTTAGACCGTGTAGTCCTGTGTACGAGTCTTGTGTGGTAAAAAGGGTTGAGGCATTGTCGTGCTACAGTAAAGACTGATATGAAATTAGAGATGAATCAGAAAGGAAACTGGGTAAATGGAACAACTTGTTAATAAACCAGAATGGTATAAAAAAAAGGGAATGCGATTGATTCCTGGTATGTGGTTGAAGTAATGAGTCTTGGAGATATTGTGCAGCAAAGCTCTGGAGTGCTGACAGTTGTGTAACTTGATATGGGTATAAGGACTCAGTCTTGGCAGTTTAACTTATGCAATGTAATTGGGAGAAAGAGTTTATGATATGTTTCATCATGGTTTGAAAATGAGTATTTTCCTGTCGATATGCGGAGCGTGGAATATGTAATGAGTTTTCTCTATATGGGATCATGAAAGCCCTTGACTAGTTGAGTGCGCCGATGTTTGCGGCGTAGGAAAGGAATATGAATTTCCATGTTATCTTAGGGTGGTGTGGCATATGCGATGTGTGATGGAAAGTTGATAATGACATATTCAAGGTTTTGAGATCAGTTTATAATATATGGGGAGTCATTAAAATTATTGAGAAGCGCGGGCAGCTGCAGGTGATTTAAAGAATTGATCTTTCTGGCGATTAAGGAAAATGGTACTGCTATTCTAGTAATTTGGCAGGGAATATGATCCAAAAAGGACAAGGTAATGTAAACTGATGATATCCAGTGGTATGGTGGTATTCTCTTGTTGGATCGACCATAATAATTGAGTCGTTGATGGCATAGTGAAATTTCTAAATGGCTTTTGTGGTATAAATGAACGCTTGATGTGCGTTATGTATTCGTACGGTGGAGTGTGGAACCAGGATAGTGATTCATGTGTTATATATGTGTTGGAGACTGGAAGTTCTCGTAATCCGCCTATGTAGTGGTTGTATATGGTGTGTATCAGTACCGTTTAGCGGTTGTTGGAAATTGGAAGCCCTAGTGGCTCTCTCTTAGCTTGATATGATGAATTTGGGTTATGATACCTTATTTCGGACTGGTTGACATAAGTCAGGTCGTCTAGACTAATGTGGTATGGACTATGTCGGAAAATGGCACAAATTGCGTAGCAGAGAGCATCAGAGTATGCTCCAACAGAGTAGTTGTACCCGGGACCAGCGGACGGCTGGTAGGCATTGCTTTGTCAATTGGACCTTAGGGGCGGATGTTAGTGTAGAGGTATCTACCATTGATTCAGTTCCAGTATTGAGGAACGTTGTCAGATGCGTTTCATGTGGCCGAGCTTGAGGCTCTATATATGTGTTTGCTGTAATGAGAAAATTCGACTAGATATGCATTTCCTTTTTGTGATATTTATGCGTGGATCGGGTGGCATGCCGCCACAGGTATGGTATCTGGCTCGGGTGGCACGCCGCCACAGGTATGTTATTGGAACGGCTTGCGCGCCGCAACAGTTTGACGTGGGAAATATAACTTCCTATATGCTACCTTGTATACAATACTTCCTAGCTTTTGAGGAATAGTCCGTATCGGGTATCGCTCGGGGAATAGCACATCGGTTGTGTCCATTCAGGATTGGATAGCATATATTAAATGTATCACCGAGCGTGTGATTGATTGCTTGAATTCAGACCTAAATATGTGCGTGGCTGACCGTTTTGAGTTTGGTAAATTGAGGTGCTTCATGAGTAATAACGTTGGGATAGAATCACGAATCGTGGCAAGGCCACGTGATGTTATGACCTCTCGAAGAGGATTCAGGTACCCTATTTCTATGATGCGAGACGCGATCTCAGTTCTATATTATGATGGCACAGAGGGATTGAATTGCAGCTCTTTTGCTATAGACAGTTGTCATGATTTGAGCTGTCATGATTCGAGTGTGTGTAGACGTTTCTATTGGAGCCTATGTTGTGCTCGTCGTGGCTTAGGCCGGTGTTTGAGATGCCATATCACCAGTGCGGTGTGTTATAATCGAAATGATCATTGGAGCCAATAATGAGTGTGAGTATATGTGATCTCAGCTTGTTAGAAAGGTAATATCGAGGTTGGGCTCCAGAGCATATTGTGGTATCAGTTTGAAAAGGGAAATAGATTCACGAATGGTTAACCTGAGAGATGGGTTCGGTATATCGCGTGCTTCAGCTGCCGTGGGTAGGATATGAAGGTGTTGGAATAAGACTCTATCTAATGAAAGAGGTTTTCAGCTAGTATTTGGCTATTGTGGCCAGTTGTTGTGATTAGAGACTATCGTCTCGAGCGATTCGGTTGTTTGATACATCATATGATCTCACCCGGAGTAGTGAATATGGGTTATTGCAGTGGATTCGAGTGTATCCTGAGTATAGGCATGGGATTAGCATTTGGCATATGATTTCAGAAAGTGCAATGTGATTTATGGTTCATATGGTCTATGGAATTTCAGCTATATGGTGTTTTCGGACTTATGCGAGATAGGGTGACGCATGATCGCCCGAATATATGCTTGGTAAAGTCATTCAACTATTGAGTTGCTTCTAGTACAACTCTAGGTCCGCTCGAGGACGAGGGTTTGTTTAAGTTGGGGAGAATGTAATGACCCGGCCCGTCGTTACGGGAATTTCCACCCTGTTACCTTGCATTTAGGTGTTGTATGCTTTTATATCAGTGTTAGAACCTATCGGGTGAGTTAGGAGTGAATTGAATTGAAAATGAAGCAAATAGCATGTTTGAAGGAAGTTCGAATGTGGAAAGTCAACCTAGAGTTGACTATTGAGTTAGAGTGCTCGGAATCGGATTCTGATGATTCGACTAGTTTTGGGGGATCATTTATGACTTAGGAGAGCAATCGGAATTGAATTTGGAGGTCCGGTGTAGTTTTAGGCTTGAATTGGCTAAGGTTGAATTTTGGCGAAAACCGGATGGGAGGTGAGATTTTGATCCGGGGGTCGGAATGGAATTCCGACAATTCCTGTAGCTTCGTTATGAGATTTTGGATATGTCCACAAAATTTCAGGACATTCGGACGTCGTTTGATCGGGTTTTGGATTGAATGTTAGTTTTGAAAATTTTGAAGAAACTTAGGCTTGAATCCGTGTGTAATTGGTGATTTTGATGTTTAGGATGGTGTTTTTATGTTATGAGCAAGTTTGAATGAGGTAATGTGATATACTGGTGGCTTTGATTGAGGTCCCGGTGGCCTCGTGGTGATTTCGGATGGCTAACGGGAATTTTTGAGTTAAAAAAATGCAGCAGAAAAATTGCAGAGAAATTTTATTCTATGCGATCGCAACGCTCTGATGCGATCGCATAGTGTTAGCTACAGTGCCCGGAGAGTTTGTTCTATGCGATCGCAATGCTCTGATGCGATCGCATAGTGTTAGCTACAGTACCCGGGATTTTGTTCTATGCAATCGCATAGACTTAGCTACAGTGAATGGAGATTTTGTTCTATGCGATCGAAATGCTCTAATGCGATCGCATAGTGTTAGCTACAGTACCGGACAGAATGTTAAAAACATTTCAGTCGCGAAAACAACCCATTTTTCCACCATTTTTGGCCGTTCTTGAGAGCTTTTGGACGGGAATTGAAGGGATTTTGACGGGGAATCGTTGGAGGTAAGTTTTATGAGTTAAATACATGTTTTTATACAAGAATCATCCATGGAATTCATGAATCTATAGCTAAAAATCAAGAAAATAGGGCTTGGAGCAAAAACCTTAAATTTAGGATTTGAAGGACCATTTGTGGTCCGAATTGGAAGTTCTTGGTATGTACGGACTCGTGGCGAGATGAGGATTCCGAAAATGTGAATTTCAGAATTTTTCGAGATGTGGGCCCGGGGCTCGGGTTTTGCCAATTTCGTGATTTTTGATATTTTTGGAGTTCTTTCGATTGGGTTATGTTCCATTAGCCTATTTTGATATATTTGTGCTGATTTGTGCTAGTTTTGACGTGCGTGGATGCCGGTTCGAGGAGCTAAGGCGTCGCGGGCATGAGCTTTCGTCGGTTCGAGGTGGGTAATACTTGTAAATGATGTCCCGAGGGTTAGTAAACCCCGGACTTGCACATCCTAGTGCTGTGTCGAGGTGACTTGCACGCCGGATAACGGGCGTGGGGTAGAGCACCATTGGGGATTGTGACTTGGTCCGTCCCGCGTAATAAATAATAACGCCTAATTGTTGAAATGAATTGGACTAATTATCATGTTTGGGTTTCGTGCCAATTATTTGAATCCTTCAAGGATTGATATCACTGTTTTGATAACACTGTGCATATTTTATTCTAAATTTAAGGTTTAAAATGGAATATTTGCTATTCAGCATTTTTATAAGGTTATGAAAAACTTGAACAAGGTCTTAATAACATTTTTGCTGTGAGCTAATGTGATATTGTTGCCCGTAGGGTTTTCTTGATTATCTGTTAAACTGATTGGGGCCGAGGGCCATATGTTAGGGCATGACATTCATATGAGCATATGCATACACATGCATGGATCGGATTGCACGCCGCAGTGGTATATGGATCGGGCTGCGCGCCGCAGCAGGTGTGATATTAATATTGTGCTTGGGCTATAGAAGCCCCTCCGGAGTCTGGACACCCCCAGTGAGCACGGGTAGCCAAAAGGATCGGGCTACACGCCGTAGCGGTCATATGCATTGCATGGCATACATACATTGGTTTACGTGTACTACGTGGCATAACATTTAGCACTCATACATTACTGGTACACATGCATTAGTTACTTTATTGACCAGATCTCCTGGTGAAAGATATGTTAATGCAAGGTAACGGGGTGGAAATTTCCTTAACGACGGGCTGGGTCGTTACATCCAGGTATGGGTATGTTATCATGAAAGAAAGTAGCTAAAATTGAGATTTCTAATCATCTACTCACATATGCTGAAAAGGAATAAAATGATAGTGTTTTGAATTTTAATGATAGTTCTGTATTGTGTAGCAAGAGATAGTGCCTTGCGTGGTTTTCTTCCCTTCAGCATTATTTACTTTTATTACCGATGAGTTGGAAGTACTCACATCCGACTCCCTGCACCTTGTGTGCAGATCCAGGTACATCACAGCAGAGCTGATTCTATTGCGGCTCGGGAGTGCTTTTGGACAGTCGAGGTAGCTGCCAGCGTTCGCAGGACCTGATTCTCCAGTTTGTCTATATTTTTGTTCTGATCATCCCACACTTGTGCACAATTATATTCACTATTTACACTTGTATATTCCGTAGAGGCTCATGACTCTTGACCCTTCGGTCTATGGGAGTTGGCACGTGTTGGGACTTGGTTCCCTGTTTTTAATATATCTATCATTGTTATGCTTAAATTGGATAAAGTGAGCTTGTGGCTACGTGATTATTGTTGATTGGTCGGGCTGGCCTAGCAGTGTGCTGGGCGCCATCACGACCGGGTTTGGGGTCGTGACATTGGTGCTCAAGCCATAGGCAAAGATCCGGCCTCAAGTCCTCCCGACTGGCCCAACATGAACTCACAGAGAATATATCCTGCCCCTTGATTGGGGAATCACAAGCCATCAAGGAAAATATAATACTAAGGGCTCGAGTGTGCATACAGACGTGTGGAATGAATTTCAAGAATTATATCTCAAGCTGAATCAAGTACACATGATAAGAATTCCAAAAATGCGAAGTGTTTCCTAAAAGGTCTTCATCCTCCCGAGGATAAATACAGACGTTTCCGTACTAATCCGCGAGACACTACTAACCGACTCAAGACTCATGAGGCCTAGTAACCTAGGCTTTGATACCAACGTGTCACGACCCAAAAACCCGGTCGTGATGGCGCCCAGCACATTGCTAGGCCAGCACGACCAAATACACTCTCATCCCGAGCTTAGAGCTCAAAATCATTTATTTTAAGTCATTAACAGTGAAGGAAAACAAAACAAAACTGATGGTTATAAAAACATCCTAAAATCTCCCAAAATACAACGTAACATCCCGAAGATCTGGGGTCACGATCCAAGAGCCTCTATCAGAACATCAGTCAATACTGTAAATAACTTTACAAGTCTAAGAGTACGCAGAATAAATAATAACAGATTAGTAAGAGGAAATGTCGGGTCCTGCGGACGCCAAGTAGCTACCTCGGTGATCCCAATTGGGTCTAAACCAGCACCAAGCTCAGCTAAGCCTCCAGGTACCTGAATCTGCACACATGGTGCAGGGAGTCGAGTGAGTACTTCCAACTCAGCAGTAATAAAAGTAAATAATACTGAGGAAAAGATAACCACACAAAGCACTATCTCGTGCTATATAATACAGAACCATCTTTTAAACTACAATACACTCTCATTTTATTCCTTTATAACATCTCTAAGTAGATTTTAAAATCTTTTTTAACAACTCTTTCTTTCATTATTAACAGTTCAATACCTAGGTACAACATCAAACAGTGCAAGTCTGCACTTAAGTCAACCCCTTGGGCTCAGCACTCCTTAACAATTTCTACCAGGGTATCTGGTCAATAAGGAAAATAACACATGTATGTCAGTAATGTATGAGTGCTAAATGTCATGCCACATAGTACAAGTAAATCCAATGCACGTATGCAATGCAATGCACATGACGCTGTGGCGTACAACACGATCCATGCAAAGGCGCCGGTGCTCACTGTGGGGATTCAGTGTCACGACCCCAAATCCGGTAGTGATGGCGCCCAGCACACTGCTAGGCCAGCCCGACCAATCAACAATAACCACGGAGCCACAAGCTCACTTTATCCAATTTAAGCACAACAAAGATAGATATATTAAAAACAGGGAACCAAGTCCCAACATGTGCCAACTCCCATAGACCGAAGGGTCAAGAGTCATGAGCCTCTAAAGAACATAAGTGTAATAAGGTTTACAACCAAAGCTCGGAGCGGAAAGAAATAACAATACATAATCAAAGACAGTAGGAAGGAATATCGGGTCCTGCGGACGTCGGCAGCTACCTCGAAGTCTCCATAGAATGGCGATAACACAAACAGTTGCGATAGCACAACTGCCCTCCTAATCCTGTATATCTGCACACACAAAAATGCGGGGAGTGGGGTGAGTATATTTCAACTCAGTGAGTAACAATAATAAACAACGACTGGAAGTGAGAACACCTGTACTATCACTATACAGTTCTAAGGGTAACCTCACGGGTAAGTCATCACTATAATGAATACCCCCAATATCCAGTCCACATCTATGCCATCTAGGTCCCACACCTGACCACATTCTCACTCATACCACTACGGTATACAGCTATCTCAATATATGGAGACATATACATATGTCTATATCATATCAATATTTTAGTATATATATGAATATGAATAAGTATGATACTGCGGCGCGTAGCCCGCTCCAATACATATACCGCTGCGGCGCGCAACCCGCTCCAATACATATACCGCTGCGTCGCGCAGCCCGCTCCGTTTAACGTCGACGGCGCTCACTGGGGGTGTATACAGACTTCGGAGGGGCTCCCTAGGCCCAAGCGCTATGGTGCTATGACATGCAGCCAGGTCCACCATATATCACTGCGGCGTGCAGTCCACCATATATCACTGCGGCGTGCAGTCCGATCCAACATATATACTGCTGCGGCGTGCAGCCCGATCCCATAATATACCAGCGCTCACCGGAATGTGTGCAGACTCAGACTCCGAAGGGGCTCCTACAGCCCAAGCGCAATAATACTGCGGCGTGCAGTCCGTCCCACATGTATATTACATGTATATCATATGTATATTACTGCGGCGTGCAGTACGATCCAACATATATACTGCTGCGGCGTGCAGCCCGATCCAATGTAGGTATATATATATAATACCCCATAATGGGTCCTCGACCCTATCCCAGTCAATATGTACTTGGCCTCTCAGGCCCAATATAATATATCACAGTGGGTCCTGGACCTGTCTCAGTCAATATAGACTTGGCCTTTCAGGCCCAATATAACATCTCATAGTGGGTCTTTGACCCTATCTCATCTCAATCGGTATAGACTTGGCCTTTCGGGCCCACTCAGCTAGGACAGGGAATTCCACCCTAGATAATCTCTCTCAATGTACACATCTAGTACGGGCTCATATTATGCTATACAGCTAGAGCTACGGCTGAGTGTATGTTTCCAACATGATATAAGGGTCACCTAGCTCTATAGGTTCCCTAATGCTCTACGGATCGGCACAAGGCCCCAAACATGGCTATTAGCCCAATTGTACAGTTATAATCTCATTAGCAGTCATACAACACAGTATTCTATTAGCCGGGAAGGACCAAGTCCAAGTCCCCAATCACAATGTCACCACGCCCGTCATAGAACGCGTGTCTCATCTCAATATAGCACTGTAAAGTGCTAGTACGGGGTTTCAAACCCTCAATACATTATTTACTACCACCACTCACCTCGATCCGATAGAAGCCTTAATCCGTCTTGCGCTCGCCTCGCAATTCAATCATCTTGAATGCCGAATCTGCTCAAAATCAATGAGAATACATCAATATAGGCTAATTAAACACAACCCATTCGAAATAACTCAATTTACATCAAAATTCCCAAAGTTGCCAAAACCCGAGCCCCGGGCCCACATCTCAAAAAATTATGAAACTCACATTTTCGGAATCCTCGTCTCTCCACGAGTCCGTACATACCAAGAACTCCCAATTCGGACCACAAATGGTCCTTCAAATCCCCATTTTAAGATTTTTGCTCAAAGCCCTAATTTTCTTGATTTCTTACCCAAATTCAGAGAATTAATGGAGGATTCTTTGATAAAATCATGTATTTAACTCATAAAACTTACCTCCAATGATTCCCCGTCGAAATCCCTTCAATTCCCGTCCAAAAGCTCTCAAGAATGACCAAAAATGGTGGAAAAATGGGTTGATTTCGCGACTGGAATGTTTTAAAAACATTCTGCCCAGGCATATTACTCATCGCGATCGCGGGAATGGCTCTGCGATCGCGGAGAACAAAATTTGGCCCAAAATTTACCCTTCGCGATCGCGGAAAAGGCTTCGCGATCGCGGTGAACAAACTCTGGTTCCTCCGGACAGGCTTCAGTATAATGGTCATAACTTTTTGCACACAACTCCAAATGATGAATGGTTTGATGTTCTGAAAACTAGACACATAGGGCTATAACTTTCATTTGATGGTCATCTCCTGAATCCGTATATATTTCTAGATATAAGCTTCCCAAGTTATACATGTGTATTAGAGATCCTTCTCGGACACCCTATAGTGTAACGTCGATAACTCTTTACACAGATGTCGAAATCATGATTTCTTTATCTTTCTGAAAACTAGACACGATGGGCTACAACTTTCATTTTTGAATCACCTTAAAATTCCTTGTAGATGAAAAGATATGAGCTTCCGAAGTAGGATCAATGCACAGAAATTTTCCTTCTTCGCGATCGCGGAGCATTTCACGCGATCGCGATTCATTAATAATTTTCGCACATTTTACTCACCGCGATCGCGTCCCATTGTCCGCGATCGCATAGAACACTGCTACAGACATAAACCAGCAGTTAAAAATGGCCTAGAAATGGTCCGAAACCACCCCGAAACTCACCCGAGGCCCCGGGACCTCAACCAAAAGAACCAACACGCTCTATAACCTTATTCGAACTTGTTCCAATCATCAAAACTCTATCGTTAACATCAAAATCGTCCGTTTTCAACAAATTTAAGCTTAAGTTTAACTTTAACTTCAAAAATTCACATTCGATCAAAAACCCGACCAAACGATGTCCGAATGACCTGAAAATTTGCAGGCATATCCAAAATCACCTAACGGAACTACTGCAACTGTCGGAATTCCATTCCGACTCCCGGATCAAAATCTCACCTATCGATCGGATTTCGCCAAAATTCGACCTTAGCCGATTCAAGCCTATTTCTACACCGGATCTCCAAATTCAATTCACTCCTAACTCACCCGATAGGTTCTAACACTGATATAGAAGCATAAGATATGTTAATTCAAGGTAACGGGGTGGAGATTCCCGTAACGACGGGGCGGGTCGTTACATTCTCCCCAACTTAAACAAACGCTCGTCCTCGAGCGGACTCAGAGTTGTACTGGAAACAACCCAATAGACGAATGGACTTACCAAGCATATACCCGGGCGATCACATGTCACCCTATCTCACATAAGTCCGAAAACACCATATAGTCAGAATTTCACAGACCATCTGAACCATAAATCACATTGCACTTTCTGAAATCATATGCCAAATGCAAATCCCATGCCTATACTCAGGATACACTCGAATCCACTACAATAACCCATATTCACTACTCCGGTGAGATCATATGCTGTATCGACAACCCAAATCACTCGAGACGATAGTCTCTAATCACAACAACTGGCCACAATAACCAAATACTAGCTGAAAACCTCTTTCATTAGGTAGAGTCTTGTTCCAACACCTCCATACCCTGCCCACGGCAACTGAAGCACGAGATATACCGAACCCATCTCTCAGGTTAACCATTCGTGAATCCATTTCCCTTTTAAAACTGATACCACGATAGGTTTCGGAGCCAAACCTCAATTTTTTTACCTTTCTAACAAGCTAAGATCCAATATGCTCGTATTCATTAATAACTCCAACGGTCATTTCGATTATAACACACCGCACTGGAGATAAGACACCTCAACACCGGCCTAAGCCACGACGAGCACAACATAGGCTCAAATAGAAACGTATGCACACACTCGAATCATGACAACTCAATTCATGACAACTGTCTCCAGCAAATAGAGCTGCAATTTAATCCCTCTGTGCCATCATAATATAGAACTGAGACCGCGTCTCGCATTATAGAAATAAAGTACATGAATCCTCCTCGAGAGGTCATAACATCACGCGGCCTTGCCACGATTCATGATTTTATCCAAACATTATTATTCATGAAGCACCCCAATTTACCAAGCTCAAAACGATCAGCCACACACATATTTAGGTCTGAACCCAAGCAATCAACCTCACCCACGGTGAAACAATTAACGTATGCTATCAAATCCTGAAAGAACACAACCGATGTGCCATTCGCCAAGCGATACTCAATACAGACTCTTCCTCAGAAGCCAGGAGGTATTGTATACAAGGTAAGATATAGGAAACTATATTTTCCACATCACACTGTTGCGGCGTGCAACCCGTTCCAATAGCATACCTGTGGCGGCGTGCCACCCGATCCAGACACCATACATGTGGCGGCGTGCCACCCGATCCAGATACTATACATGTGGCGGCGTGCCACCCGATCCAGATACTATACATGTGGCGGCGTGCCACCCGATCCATGCATAAATCTAGCAAAAGGGAATGCACATCGACTCAAGTTACTCATTGCAACAAACATGTATATATAGCCTCGAGCTCGGTCACATGAAACTCATCCGACAAAGTCCCTCAATACCGAAACTGAATCAATGGTAGATACCTCTACACTGACATCCGCCACGAAGGCCCAACTTACAAAGCAATTCCTACCAGCTGTCCGCTGGTCCTGGGTACAACTACTCTATTGGAGCATACTCTGATGCGCTCTGCCACGCAGTTGTGACATTTCTCCGATATAGTCCATATCACATTAGTCTAGACAACCTGACTTATGACAACCAGCCTGCAATCATATATCATTATTCAAATTCGTCATATCAAGTGACGAGATAGCCACTAGGGCTTCCAATTTCCGATAACCGCTACACTGTGCCGATATACACGATATACCACCGCTGCGTAGGCGGGTTACGAGAACTTCTAGTCTCCAACACATACATAACACAGGAATCACTATGCCTGATTCCGTACTTCACCGTACGATTACATAACGCACCTCAAGCGTCCATTCATACCACGAAAGCCATTCATAAATTTTCACTATGTCATCAACGACTCAATTATTACAGTCGATCCAACGAGAAAATACCACCATACTACTACATATTATCAATTTACATTACCTTGTCCATTTGCACCATATACCCTGCCAAATTACTAGAATAGCAGTACCATTTTCTTAAATCATCAGAAAGATCGATTCTTAAATCACCTGCAGCTGTCCGCGCCGCTCAATAATTTTATTGACTTCCCATATATTATGAACTGATCTCAAAACCTTGAATATGCCATTATCAACTTTCCATAACACATCGCGTATACCATATCACACTAAGACAACATGGAAATTCATATCCCTTTCCTCCGCTGTAAACATCGGTGCACTCAACTCATCAAGGGCTTTCATAATCCCATATAGAGAAAACTCATTACACATTCCAAGCCTTGCCTACCAACAGGAAATACACTCATTTTTCAAACCACATTAAAACACATTATAAACTCTTTCTCCAAATTACATTGCATAAGTTAAACTGCCAGGACTGAGTCCTTATACACATATTATACCCATATCGGGTTACACGACTGCCAACACTCAAAAGCTTTATTGCACAATATCTACAAGACTCATTACTTCAACCACATACCAGGAATTAGTCGTATTCTTTATCATACCGCTTCGGTTTATTAACAAGTTGTTCCATTTACCCAGTTTCCTTTCTGATTCATCTTTGATTTAATATTAGCCACTACTGTAGCACCATAACACATGAACTCATTCCACACGAGACTCGTACATAAGACCACACGGTCCGAGACATATAGGCCACTGAATACTCTCTCAATATTTCCGGAAGGATCACATCCTACAATACTTTATTTTGAAGAACCTCTTGCGATTTGAATTCGTTATCATTACCTTCCAATACGGATTACATAGAATCCCATCATTCACATAATATAACACAAGTACCGATCTCTTCTAACGAAACCACCATCTTTAGCCACATGCACAATTTTGAGACACCTGACTGTTACAAGTAAAATCTTGAACACCGTAAACAATTCTCGGGCGTCAGTCATCCTTATTCAGCTGTAATTCAACTGTCTTATTGAACAGAACCACTCGTGCCTTATTAGAACTCTGACACTGCAGATCATGATTACATACGGATACTATTAGCTATCACTATTTTCTATACACCAAGCATTCCTTACCAACCTCAGTTCAAAATACCCTAGTATTTCTTCACATCTACGAAGCACCATAACCTTTATCAGAATTTTCCAACATACTTAGAGACAGAATCAACATAGCACACAATAGTGCAATCGGTTAATCAATAGCAACCTCCCCAACTTAGCTCGGAGCCATACATCAAAGCACTTTTAGCCACTCATATCATTATTACTCAAGTGATGTCGAAATGTTAATATGAGATTAAACTCAAGTCATTTACAAGCTTCGGCGGAGATTCGAATCATCAGAAATATTAACTCTTTTGCAATTCTTGCATTCATTCACACACAACAGTTACGCCCCTCTTTAGGTGATAAAATCTTTTCTAAGTCCCAAATTTTCCAAAAATTTCGGCAGAGTTTCCTTTGTAAATTGGCCTATCCACCTGCCAGAGAATCACCAAAACCATCCTAGCAATACACCCACAACTCAACAAGATATCACAATGTATTTCAACAACATTAAATCTCAATACTATACGAATCATATTATCACAATTTATACTTGAACCTGCGATGTATCTGCTCGAATCATAACACATATCAATACCTTTCAATTACACATGAGAATCAACCCACCTACCTCGCCTCAATTTAGCATTTCAGCACAATACCTTCCACCAGGATACACATAGCATAATCATTTTAGTCTTCCTGAGTTTAAACTTGTTCCACTACAAATAAGGCACTTTACCTTCCAATTAAGAGACGATGGAAATATTTCTCACGCCCATAGCTAGGGCTACATATCAAATCACAATAAAGATCAATACCGATCGTATGAACTTCATAATACCGGCTCGCGAAATTAGTACCTTGGTGCTCAAGCCATGGACAAGGATCTGGCCTCGAGTCCTCCCAACTGGCCCAACATAAATTCATGGAGATTATATCTCGCCCCTCGATCGGGGAATTGCAAGCCATAAGTCAATTATATTACCGAGCGCTCGATGCGTACACAGACGTATGGAAGGAATTTCAAAATTATATCTCAAGCTGAATCAAGTACGCACGATAAGAATTCCAAGAAATGTGAAGTGTTTCCTAAAGGTTCGCAGCCTCCCGAGGATAAGTACAGGCGTCCCCGTACCGATCCACAAGACTCTACTAACCGGCTCAAGACTCACGAGGCCTAGTAAACCTAGGCTTTGATACCAACTTGTCACGACCCCAAATCCGGTCGTGATGGCGCCCAGCACACTGCTAGGCCAGCCCGACCAATCAACAATAACCACGGAGCCACAAGCTCACTTTATCCAATTTAAGCACAACAAAGATAGATATATTAAAAACAGGGAACCAAGTCCCAACATGTGCCAACTCCCATAGACCGAAGGGTCAAGAGTCATGAGCCTCTAAAGAACATAAGTGTAATAAGGTTTACAACCAAAGCTCGGAGCGGAAAGAAATAACAATACATAATCAAAGACAGTAGGAAGAAATATCGGGTCCTGCGGACGTCGGCAGCTACCTCGAAGTCTCCATAGAATGGCGATAACACAAGCAGTTGCAATAGCTCAATGCCCCCCTAATCCTGTATATCTGCACACACACAAAACGCGGGGGAGTGGGGTGAGTATATTTCAACTCAGTGAGTAACAATAGTAAACAATGACTGGAAGTGAGAACACCTGTACTATCACTATACAGTTCTAAGGGTAACCTCACAGGTAAGTCATCACTATAATGAATACCCCCAATATCCAGTCCACATCTATGCCATCTAGGTCCCACACCGACCACATTCTCACTCATACCACTACGGTATACAGCTATCTCAATATATGGAGACATATACATATGTCTATATCATATCAGTATTTTAGTATATATATGAATATGAATAAGTATGATACTGCGGCGCGTAGCCCGCTCCAATACATATACCGCTGCGGCGCGCAGCCCGCTCCAATACATATACCGCTGCGGCGCGCAGCCCGCTCCATTTAACGTCGACGGCGCTCACTGGGGGTGTATACAGACTTCGGAGGGGCTCCCTAGGCCCAAGCGCTATGGTGCTATGGCGTGCGGCCAGGTCCACCATATATCACTGCGGCGTGCAGTCCGACCCAATATATATACATATATATATACATATATAATTATACTACTGCGGCGTGCAGCCCGATCCCATAATATACCAGCGCTCACTGGAATGTGTGCAGACTCAGACTCCGAAGGGGCTCCTACAGCCCAAGCGCAATAATACTGCGGCGTGCAGTCCGTCCCACATGTATGTTACATGTATATCACATGTATATTACTGCGGCGTGCAGCCCGATCCAATGTAGGTATATATATATAATACCTCATAATGGGTCCTCGACCCTATCCCGGTCAATATATGCTTGGCCTCTCAGGCCCAATATAATATATCACAGTGGGTCCTAGACCCTGTCTCAGTCAATATAAACTTGGCCTTTCAGGCCCACTCAGCTAGAACAGGGGTCTTTGACCCTATCTCATCTCAATCGGTATAGACTTGGCCTTTCAGGCCCACTCAGCTAGAACAGGGAATTCCACCCTAGATAATCTCTCTCAATGTACACATCAAGTACGGGCTCATATTATGCTATACAGCTAGAGCTATGGCCGAGTGTATATTTCCAACACGATATAAAGGTCACCTAGCTCTATAGGTTCCCTAATGCTCTACAGATCGGCACAAGGCCCCAAACATGGCTATTAGCCCAATTGTACAGTTATAATCTCATTAACAGTCATACAACACAGTATTCTATTAGCCGGGAAGGACTAAGTCCGAACCCCTATCACAATGTCACCACGCCCGTCATAGAACGCGTGTCTCATCTCAATATAGCACCTGTAAAGTGCTAGTACGGGGTTTCAAACCCTCAGTATATTATTTACTACCACCACTCACCTCGATCCGATAGAAGCCTTAATCCGTCTTGCGCTCGCCTCGCAATTCAATCATCTTGAATGCCGAATCTGCTCAAAATCAATGAGAATACATCAATATAGGCTAATTAAACACAACCCATTCGAAATAACTCAATTTACATCAAAATTCCCAAAGTTGCCAAAACCCGAGCCCTGGGCCCACATCTCAAAAAATTATGAAACTCACATTTTCGGAATCCTCGTCTCTCCACGAGTCCGTACATACCAAGAACTCCCAATTCGGACCACAAATGGTCCTTCAAATCCCCATTTTAAGATTTTTGCTCAAAGCCCTAATTTTCTTGATTTCTTACCCAAATTCAGAGAATTAATGGAGGATTCTTTGATAAAATCATGTATTTAACTCATAAAACTTACCTCCAATGATTCCCCGTCGAAATCCCTTCAATTCCCGTCCAAAAGCTCTCAAGAATGACCAAAAATGGTGGAAAAATGGGTTGATTTCGCGACTGGAATGTTTTAAAAACATTCTGCCCAGGCATATTACTCATCGCGATCGCGGGAATGGCTCTGCGATCGCGGAGAACAAAATTTGGCCCAAAATTTACCCTTCGCGATCGCGGGAAAGGCTTCGCGATCGCGGTGAACAAACTCTGGTTCCTCCGGACAGGCTTCAGTATAATGGTCATAACCTTTTGCACACAACTCCAAATGATGAATGGTTTGATGTTCTGGAAACTAGACACATAGGGCTATAACTTTCATTTGATGGTCATCTCCTGAATCCGTATATATTTCTAGATATAAGCTTCCCAAGTTATATATGTGTATTAGAGATCCTTCTCGGACACCCTATAGTGTAACGTCGATAACGCTTTACACAGATGTCCAAATCATGATTTCTTTATCTTTCTGAAAACTAGACACGATGGGCTACAACTTTCGTTTTTGAATCACCTTAAAATTCCTTGTAGATGAAAAGATATGAGCTTCCGAAGTAGGATCAATGCACAGAAATTTTCCTTCTTCGCGATCGCGGAGCATTTCACGCGATCGCGATTCATTAATAATTTTCGCACATTTTACTCACCGCGATCGCGTCCCATTGTCCGCGATCGCGTAGAACACTGCTACAGACATAAACCAGCAGTTAAAAATGGCCTAGAAATGGTCCGAAACCACCCCGAAACTCACCCGAGGCCCCCGGGACCTCAACCAAAAGAACCAACACGCCCTATAACCTTATTCGAACTTGTTCCAATCATCAAAACTCTATCGTTAACATCAAAATCGTCCGTTTTCAACAAATTTAAGCTTAAGTTTAACTTTAACTTCAAAAATTCACATTCGATCAAAAACCCGACCAAACGATGTCCGAATGACCTGAAAATTTGCAGACATATCCAAAATCACCTAACGGAACTACTGCAACTGTCGGAATTCCATTCCGACTCCCGGATCAAAATCTCACCTATCGATCGGATTTCGCCAAAATTCGACCTTAGCCAATTCAAGCCTATTTCTACACCGGATCTCCAAATTCAATTCACTCCTAACTCACCCGATAGGTTCTAACACTGATATAGAAGCATAAGATATGTTAATTCAAGGTAACGGGGTGGAGATTCCCGTAACGACGGGGCGGGTCGTTACATTCAGACTGCAGAGGGGCTCCTACAGCCCAAGCGCAATATCAATATCACTCCTGCTGCGGCGTGCAGCCCGATCCATGCATAGTCATGAATGCATATAAGCCCCTTGGGCAGCAGTGTCATATCAGCTCACATCTAAAATGTCATCAAAGCCTTGTTTAAGTTTTCAAATATTATAAAAATGCTGAGTAGCAAAATACCAATTTAAAACCTTAGACTGAGATGCAATTATGCACAGTATTATCAAGACAGTGATACCAATCCCTGAAGGATTCAGATATTCGGCACGAAGCCCAAAACATGATAATCAGTTCAATTGATGATAATTAATATCTTTATTAGGGTGTCAATTCAATTTCAAGAAATTAGATAGTGTTTTTATCAAACGAGATGGACCAAGTCACAAACCCCAATGGTGCTCTACCCCACGCCCATTATCCGGCGTGTAAGTCACCTCAATACAACACTAAGATGTGCAAGTCAGGGGTTTACAAACCCTCAGGACATCATTTACAAGTATTACCACCTTGATCGGCGAAATCCTACTCTAAAATGCCTTTTCCCCTTGAATCGTCCTCCAATCAATCCGAATCTAGCCATAGCTAATTCAATTCAGTCAATACTAATATAGGATATAATTCCATATGAAGATACTACTTTTCCAACAAAAATCTGAAATTAACACAAAATTTGCTTATGGGGCCCACATCTCGGAATCCGGAAAAACTTATAAAATCCGACAACCCATTCTGATACAAGTTCAACCATATCAATTTTACCAAAATCCGACTTCGGATCGATGTTCAAATCTTGAAAATATATTTTATAGAATTTTAGAAAATTCCTCAATTTCTCTTGAAATATCAAGAATCTACCCTCCAAAATGAAGATTAATTCATGGAATATAATCACAAGGGAGTTAAGAACACTTACCCCAAGTTTTGTGGTGAAGTTTTCCTCTGAAAATCGCCCAAACCGATCTCCATAGCTCAAATATGTTAAAATGGCCGAAACCCCCGTTTTATAGCATTTTACAATTCGGGCGCCCCAGGTGGCGCCGTGCGCTGCCTGGAGCTGGATCCAGTAGCCCAAAAAAATCTTGGCACCATGGATGGCGCCCCGCGCTACCCTGGGCGCTGGCAATAGGCAATTAATTTTTCTGACACAAAAATGATCATAACTCTCTCATACGATGTCCGAATTGGATGATTCTTATCGTTCCAAAATTTTGATACATATCTAATGTTTCAATCAAAACTGAATTTGGAGTTCATTTGCATAATATGATATCGCTTATCCTTGAAGAACTACATAGATGCATTCTTGAAATGCCCAAGTTAAACTCCAATAACCACCCGAACTCCACCCGATGCCCTCTAGGCCTCAACCAAATATATCAACAAGTCCTAAAATATCATTCAAACTAGTTCCAATCATTAAAACGCCTCAAACAACACCAAATCCGTCAATTAACATCAAATTCAAGCCTAACTTTTCTAAAAACTTCCAAAATACGCTTTAGATCAAAACCCGACCAAACGACGTCCGAATGACTTAAAATTTACACACATATCCAAAATTACCCAAGGGAGCTACAGAAACTCTTGGAACTCCATTCCGACTCCTGGATAAAAATATCACATACGAAACGAAAATCGTCAAAATACTAACTTCGCCAAAATAGGCTAATTTCTTCACCGGATCTCCAAAATTACTTCCGATTGTGCTCCTAAGCCTTAATTCATCACCCGAAGCTAACCGAATCATCGAAATGCAATTTCGAGCCCTCTAACTCAGAAGTCAATATCTGATTGACTTTTTCAACTTAAGTCTTCTTAAAAGAGACTAAGTGTCTCATTTCTTAATAAAATCACTCCAATTAAATTCTAACGCACCAAATACCGATAATGAAATATAATGCAACACAATAAGGGGAAATGGGGCGGTAATATATGAGATGACGGGTCGGGTCGTCATACAAACAGATTTACATCAAGTATAACTTTGTAAGAGACATGGTAGCAAATTGAGAGATAAATTTATAGTACATTCCTACGCGAAGCATGATAGCTTATCTTTTTACAAAGGCGATATCTAGAGACCTGTTTGAGAAACATGTTATGGCTCTAGGTTTGTGAAGGACATGAACATATTTATGTATTGTAAAATGACTTTAGTATTATAATATGCTCATCAATATTCAACTCTTGAATTTGTGCTTATATCCCATATGCATGTGATTAATATTGTGTTGATAAAGTGTGTCGAACAAGTCGCGAGATTGGATCTCTCACACGAGCAATCACCTCTTACGTTAAAGAATCGATAAAAGATGAGACCTTATAGAACATTGGATAATGTGAGGTTATATTCACTTGTAGAAGTCGGTCATGACAACTAATCAGACTTATGAATTTTATAATTCGATTATGACGTGTTTTGTAATCCAGATAGAAATTTCTCTAAGATGAGGGTTTGAGGATTAGAGAAGTGAGAAACTCGGGTTAGACATTTGGAGGTGTCTAGACCAAAATATGTACGATCTTGAATGATTAAAAGAATAAGACACGTGCGCTAATATAAGGTAAGAACACCGTAATATGTGTTTCATACCACGTGTGCTAAAATGAACCCTGCTTCTTCATTGTGTGAGATCCCAAAGAAGTTAAATCAACTTTTATAAGAATACTCTTTGACCTTTTACTATCTCTTGAAGTGCCAATCAGTGTTGCTACTTTAACGTGTCTTTAATAGCCAAGAGTGATTCGGCAGTACAGTGCAAGTGTAGGAAAGCAGTTGATTTAGAATGGAAAGATTTGAGTAGAAAGAGAAGACGACTAAAATTTAGTAATTTAACATGTATTCATAGGTCGACTATTTCACTTACCGTGAGGGTATTGGGTGTATTTGTGGATACAAAGTTAAACATGGACTCGAGTTCGCCTCTTTTTGAGGATGAGGGATCGGATAACTAGCTACTAGAATAGCCAACAAATGTCTAGGGTATTGCGAGTAACAATAATATCCTCATGTTAGTAGTAAATCCCTTCTGCATGTGATTGGATTTCTACTTAGAGAGTTAAACAACCTTAAAGGGTTTTATTATGTTATAACCCTTGATGCTCGCAGGTCGCACAAACTACTTGTCTGTATGAATTAAGTGTGTTATTTATTCATGATACTGGTTTGAGTTCCAGCCCATCATGAGTGAAGTAGGAGATATTGGGTATTAAAATTCGGATACCGGGTAGCTCTATATGGGTTGACCCAACCCATTTGGAAAGATATAGAGTTGAGAACAAAGTAACTTCTTTGGAAAAGTTACTACACGTTGGATGCAGTTGAGCAGTTCCCATAGAAGTTAATTCTTTCTCTATAATAACTTGGTCTTCCCATTGAAAGGCGATGAACAAAAAAAAACAAAAAAAAGAGGGTTCTTGCTCTTTTTTTTTCATCTATTTTCTTCTTCCATAATAGTGAAGATTTCTCTTCTTCTATTCGCCAAAACACACAAGAACAAAGACATATAGTTTGTGAAACTAAACTTTATTCTCCAAGAGATTCAAAGTTCGACTTAGGGTAATTCTTTTGATGGTGAGTTCAACAACTCTTCTGCTGCATTGACATGTACGTTAATGTTGTTCTCACCCCGCGATTGTTGAATTAACATGTTGAAAATTTATTGTTCATACAAGAACATTTGATAAGTGATGCACTTTTTATTCAATTTTTTTGAAGTAGTAGTCTGTTACTATTTAGGAATTTTTATTTCCTATAGCAAATGTTGATACCTTATTTATTTTAAATAAATACCCTTTTAAAAAATTATATTTTGTAGCTATCTTTTAATTTTTATAACCAAATATTAATTTATGGTTACCTCCTACCCTTAAGCCATAAAAGACTCTTTATATTATTTTTCTTTCTCATTCTTTTAGATTTTTCTCCACCCTCTCGTTGTCTGGGAAAAACGAACCAGAAATAATCGGTGTATATTCTATTTCAAGGTGTCCACGAATGTGCTTTTGAGTATTACACTAAAGGAGGCCATCGTAATTTTCCACAGTATCATCAAGCCCACAGTGCACCCCAACCCTATTTTTTCTGGGGCATTTGCATCTATACCCACTTTTTGTGTCACATTTTAACTTGTGCCCGCTTTGTAAAAAGAATTACAAGCGTACCCAATTTTTCGCATAACTTAAGGCCCCGGGGTTGAAGTAGCAAAGACAGTCACGTAAAAGTTCAGCATTCTAGTAGTCGGGCCTGAAGTTCAACTCTAGAGCTGAAGTTTTTGTGTTGTAACTGGAAAATTTCAGCTCTAGAGCTGAAGTTTTTGTGTTGTAAGGAAAACTTCACTGGGAAACTTTTAGCTCTAGAGCTGAAGTTTTTGTGTTGTCGCCGGAAAACTTCAGCTCTAGAGCTGAAGTTTTGATGTTGTCACCGGAAAACTTCGAACTGAAGTTTTTGTGTTGTCACTGAGAAACTTCAGCTATAGAGCTGAAGTTCTTGTGTTGTAACTAGGAAATTTCACTGAGTATATTTGCTGATATAATCATCTTTGCAGTCCATTTTCCCTAGAGTTCAAAGTTACCATTGTAATAACCTTTCAGTCATAGCAATCCAAGTTACATCCAAAATCCAATTTAGAACAAATCCATTAATTTAATTTTACAATTGCAGATGTGAATGGGTAAAACTAACTGATGAAATAAAGATTCTTTTTATGCACAAAAAAACCATTAAGTTCTGCAGGCACGTACTTGACAATTGTCTCATGAAGGCTCTGCCTAATATAAGTGAATCGAAGCCTTGGAAGAATGAGACTTATCGATATTGTTCAGTATATATCTACAGAATGAGACTTATCGATATGTTGAAGTCATCATTGCAGGAGAAGAAGAAAAAAAAAAGGAGGAAGAGAAGAAGGAGGAGAAAGGCAGCTGAAGTTGTTTAAAAAGGGGTACAAGTTAAAAAAGTTTAAAAATATGGGTATAGGTCAAATGAGGGAAATCAAATAGGACGCCTCGTGCAATTTTTACCTTTTTCCTTTGTTCTTCCATTCTAACAAACCTCAAATTTTCCAACTACTTTCTACGATAAACCATTTTCTCTTCTCCTTATTTGAAAATAAGGAATTTCCTTGGTTTTTGTGCCAAATTTTGAGAATTTCGAGTCAGAATCGCGGGCCTTCGCGAGATGACATTAGGGTTGTTCTTGAACAAAGACGGCAAAGTTTGGGGCTGAGCAACTTGAAGAGTCTGTTACCTTTTTTCTCATTGTATTTTAATGTATCTCGCTATATTCTATGTATTTCATTGTATTCACTATCTTTTTTTCATTGTATTTCAACGTATCCCGCTGTATTCTATGTATTTTATTGTATTCACTGTCTGTTTATATGCCATGAATGTATTCATATATTTTTTAATTAATATAATTTATGTATTCAGATGTATTATATAATTTCTCTGAAGATTGCTATGTTTTGGGGGTATTTTTTATAACCGAAAATACAAATTTTGTGTGTTATAATTGAGTTTGTTGAGTTGTATTTGAAGTTTATTATTTTAATTGATACACTTTCCGTTTAAAAACAGTATAATCCCCTGTTTCACGCCGTGAATACGGTCGAATCGAATAATTTGTCCAGTTGTAATCTCATGTTTCACGCCATGAATACAGTCGAATACACTTGAATACAACAAGTGATTAACCGAACTTCCCCGATTCACGTCTATTTTTGCTATTATATTCATGAATATAATAGCTTAAATACATCTAATACATCTTATAACAACAGAAAATATATCTATAATCCGTAATAGCAAATGATATCTATAAATAACTAAAAGATATTGCTTTATAAAAATTTCTCTTTATTACTAACACTCAGAGTTGGTTAAATGCCCTCCTACAAAGAGTAATAGTAGATGTTTATGACATTGAAGTAAAAATATTAGTTTGAGGACCCTGTGAACCTTACTAACTATGAAGACAAAGACACTCATCTCTTAATGGGTTTTAATTAAAATTTACTTGAAAAGAATGGTAACTTCTTCACCGTTGTTACCGATGTTACGTGATGCGAACTTTGAGCTGATTATTAGAGTTATATTCCAATGATCTTTAATTTCTTAAAATCATAAAATCGCCTGTGTTATATAAAGACCGATCTTGTATTATTTATGATCGTCTAAATTTATTTATTATAAAATAAGAAATTGTAACATTTTCTAATAAATTTTCATTTTCATTACAGGTGTATGACATAGTGAAGAATAAATTTGTGTGGAAGTTGAAACCAAAGGTCCATCCTTCGAGTCGATGTAGAAGCTGGTTGTTAATTAGGGATGAAATAATGTATTAAGAACTAGTGAGTGAAATTTGCAAACATTAGTCGCTAGTTTTAACCATTATCGATATTTGAACGGTCTATTTAAGTTTCGCTGAATATACGCAATTATGATTACCTCAGTATGTAAAACAGAAAATCGTGAGGCAAAAAAGAAAAAAACTAGAGAAAAGGGAATTTTATGTTCACTGAAAAGAAATTAAAGGCAAGAGACAAAACAGATATTCAGAACAAAACATTCTCTCTCTGCTAAGCAAATATAATACAATAGAATACAGACAAAAGAATCGACCCAATAGGCCATCTGTGCCGAAGAATCGAGAAAAGAAGTATGGAACAAACACTAGAACATATATCACTTGCTCCATGGTAATCTTTGATAGAGCAATTGCTTCAAGCATAGTAATAACTTGTTTTAAAAAGTCTCTTGCTCCTACCAGCTTTAGTAGCAGAATGTGCTTGCGGAGGAGTACTAGAAGAAATATGATCAGTCATTATCTGTTTCACTCATCATCGGCTATGAAATTTGGCAGTTCACCCTGGCATAGATACTCGTCACAAAGCGATGCAGATCCCCAGTCCTTCCGAAGCCGCAAAATATCATCGGTAAAAGTAGACCCTGACGATCCAATAAACACACTAGACATAGCACAAATTGTCTTGTCCAGCATAGCATCCACCTTAATGAAGGAAATAAACAGGCAACTAAGAGTATGCAAGACCAAAAGCAAAAAAGAAGCACCAAATTCAAAAAGAGAATGCAAGAAAGCTAAAGGAGAAATCAACACGGACTTTGCGAAAGACTTCTGCTCATGCACTGCCAGTGCCTTGTGGGTGATAATAACATGAGCTATATGCATATGTTAGATGACCCTGCTTCTACAACCCATGTGCTTATCAAGAAAATGATTGCACATATATTTACACGACCATGCTCTTCTACCAACATGTTCTCTAAGATCCGACACACAGCACAGATATATGATTTTCTTAGAACATGAGAATTCCAGTAGGATCCACAGAATTGTGAAGATGGTATTTTTACCAATAACCCGGAATTGGAGGTACCATCAAGCCTTTAACATGCACTTGGTCCAGTAAAGACAATTTCAGGTAAGGGCAAAAATACGCTCAGTCAAAAAATAACTTTCCTGTTTACATAATACTTCATGAGACCGACTTTAAGCATCCTATTTTCCTATTTTGTCATCCCAAAATTCTGTTCATCCTTAAAAAAAGAGGGGAAAATAAGTTTCTATCAACATTGAACAATGCCTTTTCAATTTCATGTCAGTAAATAGGTTTTACGGATTGACTAACTTCGAGAAGTTACGGTTGGACTTTTATACTGTGATTACCTTGATGTCTAAGAAATCAAATTTGTTCTTGCATTTAAACACACTCACTCTAAATGCAATATAAGTTGAAAATTCAACCAAATCCGATGCAGAATTAAAGGACATCTATAACCAACCAAGAACCAAATTACTGCTATCAAAAGACTTTTACAACACATGTTATCTATCTGAAAATTGGCTCAAACTTTCTCCACTTTGCATGTCCTCCTTCCCCTCCTGACTCAAACAACCACACCACCTCTTCCTTTCTGTATAAGCTAAAACAGCCACAACCGGTAACAGCATTCTAAAAGCCATGACTCTGGCTACCAACAAGGCTTTACTGCCCTTCAATCAACTTATAACCTAATCCAATTAAGGCAAATGATGTAATTTAACCTTATCCAATTAATGAACTATTCTTGAATGTACTACAAACAAGATATAACAAGCAATGGAATTCTAGAGCAACTTATAGCTTTATCCAATTAAGGCAATGACCTTTAATTTAACCAACCAAATTATTATAGGAAAAAGAGTACACTTTTCTCACAATCTTCTTTTCTTTTTTCTTTGTTTATTCTAATTTTTTGCTTTGTCCTCTTCCTTAGTATTCTATACAGTGTAGAGCAGCTTTTTGATTAAATATATAAAAGAGTTTAAAATGTCTTATTTAGCTAAAGAAGTTTCTTGATGAGTTTTCTAGCACTACTGAGCCTTACTGTGTCATCTCAATCTCATCAAATAATTTATTAAGAAGAGTCTTAATTACAAGAATGTGGAGTCACATATTAGATCTCTCGGTCTAGAGGACATAAAGACGACCTAAACATGTTTCTTACGCCATAAGTTTTCATTGTCATTGCTGAAATCCCATCCAAGAATTTCACTATAAAGATATAAGACAAGAATGAAACACACAGAATTTCAGTGACAATATTATGTATTACAACCCATTTTCCGTTACTGAGCCACGTGCATGTTAACAAATGACCTTGTCAAGGAATCTAAAGAACTAGATCACATTAGGTCCATTCCATAATTAAATTTGGATACACATAGCTTTATGGCTTTGTTGCCCTTATTTTCAGTTGATTCTTACTAGCTAAGACTGAATTGCAGCTGGAATCAACTCAATCTTAGAGCAGTTAAACTTGAATCCAATGCAAGTATGATGGGGTGATGATCAAAATTATCCAAGATAAAACTAGACCAGATCTACTATACCAATCTACCTTTCCCTAAATAGAATTGAAATTAAAATTTTACTTCGCTACAGACCCAGGTTGGACTCTAAGAATTCAAGATTTGCTATTCCATAGACCATGATTAGCCAGAGGCTGGGTCCAGAATGATAGTGCCAAGAAGTTCCAGTACCGAAGTGACCAAAAGTGGTGACAGATAATTCTCATTTCTTAATGTTCTGCATATGGATATGGGCAAATGCATCTCTAAGGTTTAAACTCTAACTCACCTGAGAATCTCCCTCAAGGCCATGTCTGTACAATAAAGCATCCCATTTTTCAGCTGAGTTTCGAGCAGGCCTTTTAACAAGGGGTACAGTCTTCCCATTGAATACAACAAGTGACTGAAGTAAACCAGTTTCGCTTTCTGCAGCATCTGTGGAAAGATATATTACTGGAGAATTGGCCCTCTCAATCACACGATTGATACAATCTGCAGCTTGAGGAACAGGATAGAAGCAACTTGACTTTTTGGCATTGCTAAGAAGAAGAACAACACACAAATTAGATACAGTAAAAGCATGCAAAAAAAATATATATTAAACACTAGATGCAGCATTGAACAAAAACATACCAGAATTTCAGAAAACCATGTCTGCGGAAATGTAGAGCGATAAAATTATCTCCCAAGAATGTTTGGACGAAACGCTGGGCTGTAAGCATAATAAGACGACTTGGCTCAATAAGTGTCTTGCATTTGTGGGAAATGGGGCCACCAGGCTGCATCACCCAGTCCTTCTCCAGATCAGCAAAGAACACATCACCAATTGCAATAACATCATCATCAGTAGAAAATTTTTCCGTTATATCTTGGACAGTCCTTTTCTTTGGCTTCTTAACATCCTCATCCCAAGCAACTTCAAGCTTATTCATAGAAACTCCTAACGACTTTAACTTCTTAACACGTTCATCATCCAAAAAACAAGGTTGTGGCTGAGAGAAATAACAAATGATCTTATTGATATGCACGTGGCTTTTTCGTCTTTCTGCAAATTCCTCGTAGGTTACAACTACTTCTCTCCCCAAGCATTTATTTATATGATCAACATCCAACACCCTATTAAACTCATAGTCAACTTTTGAGCTCGGAATAACCAAAATACGGTTTAGCAGAGCCGCGAAGAACATATGCTTTTCCAAACAAATCAAATGGTTCGACATTTGACCGGAGACACAAATAGCAAACAAGTATTTATCGGATCTCGGTTTCCACTCAACAGTTTTCCTCTGTGACAAGTTGTGATCCACCTTCCGACACCTACCTAAACTGCCGAAACTAGGGTCCGTAGAATTATCTGATGTAATTAACAAGTTACCTAATTGATGAGAAGACAAAAGAGCTTGCTGAATTTGTTTATTTAATGAAATCTGACTAAGCAAGTCGGACTTGAGATCTTCTACAGTAGAAGACTTTGAAACAGAACTACTTAATCCTGTACTAGAAGTATCATTAACTAATGTGTGGTTCCACAGCTTAAAAAGCCCTAATTGCTGCTGTCTAAGCAAATAAAGAGCCCGCAATTCGGACTCACGCATGGAATTGATGGAACCATCGTACTTAATGTTAGTAACGGTGGTCTGAAATAGGTTTTTGATGTCTGTAGTGAAATAAAGAATGAGTACTAAGACTGGGAGAATAATTGCTAAGAAATACCTCTTACTGAAGGTAAAATTAAAGCGCCGATTAAAAGCAAATCGGTCCTTGACGTCGTCGATTTGGAATGTGGACCGAAGTGGAGATTTGGGATGGTCATTTTGCTGGATCAAGTTCTCTCGATCATCTTCTTCGTCGGAGGATTCTCTGTCCCTCATCATGTTGTTACGGAATTCGAATGCGCATTTGGTAATTCTGATGAGTAGTGTGGAGTGTTTCTTATACTCTACGCTGTCACTGTAAACAGGGGGGAGTGTTAACGGTGAGCTAAGAACAGTGATAAGATCTGTTTGGTGCGAGGTCCCGTCAAGTTAACAACTGCTACCTGTGATTTGTAAAGCATTTCTAGGAGGGAAGGGTGTGGCCGAAGGAAGTACTTCTCATAGTAAATCGTCGTTTGTCGGTAGAAGAAAATGACCCGCCATCAATCTGCTTGGCCCCTCAAAAGTCTTCCATTGTTGGTGGTATACTGGTTAAGTCCAGTTCTTTTTCATAACCGATTCAATTGTTGGGCCTGGGCTATTTGAAGGGTCACAGTCCAAAAGATAACATGGTCGGACCAACTAGTGAAAAAGGCCACTGTCACTAAGTCCCCGTTTGGCCATTGATTTTACCAAATTTTTTCCAAATAATGTTTTTGGCAACTTATGATTTTATAGATTTTAGGGAAAAGGTCCAAATATAACCCTGTACTATGCTAAATGGGACAATTATAACCTTCGTTAAAATTTTGGCCTAACCACCCCCTTACCGTTACATTATTGGGCTAAATATACCCCTAATTTCATACGGAAGCCACATTGGATTGTTCATCCAATTAACAGATGCCACGTGGAAATTAATATCCACATAATCTTTTTTTTTAATTACCCAACCCAACCCACTAACCCAATAACCCGACCCATTTCATCCTACCCATTTCAAAATAACCCATTTCAAACCGTTCATTTCTTCTCTATCAGCAGCTAATGCAGCAGCAACACTACTAACGAGAATTGTTTGGATTTATCCAAGCCTAATAAATACAAGTCAAAGGACTTTAACACCAGTTCTATGACTGAACAACAGAAATACTCCTTGTATCAGAACAAATACTCCTTACAAATACTCCTTGTATCAGAACATCAGTTCTATGACTGAACAGCCTTAACATTTAACACCATAACACCATTTTCATAAAGTTATTCAATATAGTAGCTGCATGTGACACAAGCTACTAAAACCATAACTGCAAACTGTAATCATAACACCATTTACATAAAACCATAACTGCAAAACTTAACACCATGACAGCCTTAACATTTAACTTAGCAAAAACTGTGTTAGTACTTTACAGTAGCACTTAGCCACACTTTACAGTAGCACTTATGTGAGCACGTGATTTTTGCCTAACATGAATTACTCCCACAAAATCAAAACAAAAATTGTCTATTTTATGGTGTGTATTTTTTGTGAATTTTTGTGTTATTTTGGTATTTATTTGCAATTGCATATACGTGATTATATGTGTTTAAATTAATAAAAAAAAATAATAAAATACAAAAATATGTCGTGCTTACATTTCTTATCTAGTTTTGAAATTAGGAGTAATTAATTTTATCTTACGAAAAAAAAATGAAAATCAAAAAAAAAAAAAAAGATAATTCATCTTTTACATTTTTTAGCATTTAAATACCTAATTGTGTGATTTATATTTAATTGATGTTTAAATTGAGTGTGTTAATTGTTAATATAACCTAATTAGTATTTCTTATAATTTAATTGATTTTGTAATGTAATTAGAATTTTTGTTTTAATAAATTGAGAATTAAAATTAAAAAGAGAAGAGAATCAAATTTGGGCCATTTTTAAACTTAATTCTTCTAAGCCCAAATCACATTTGCCCAACCCATCCAGAACCACCCTTAAACCCGCCCAATGCCCAAACCGACCCGGTTAGCCCCATTTAATCTAAGCCGTTGGATCACTTAATCCAACGGTTTAGATTAAAATACCTATTCTAAATTACCCAAAGACCCAAATCAGATTTTAATTTACCCAAACCCTAAATCCTTCTCCCTCTTTCTCCCACAGCCGCCTCCCACAGCCGCCGCTCTCCTTCTTCTTCTCATCGTCCAAGCCGCCAACCCCTGCCCCTCGCCGCCCGCCAGCCACCTACCTCCAGCCCCGTCGTCCATTCCTCTCCAACCTTCATTACCCCGTCGCGACAACCACAGCTCCCTTCGCACCATCGCGACGACCACAACCGTGCTTCGAACCACCAGCCCCCTGCCCGTCCCTTCTTTTTCTTCGACGACCAACGCCGATAGACACGAAAACCGGCGACCCCTCGCCAAAATATTTCTCCAAAACCACCAAGCCCCAAAGCGAGTGCAAGAACCCTAAATTTCGAATTAGGGATTTGTTTTCGGATTTTTCAAAGAAATTGGGGTCTAATAGACCTTAATTGATTTGTTTTCGCTTGAAAACATTTCAATTAAGGTCCGTTCGATTCCAAATACGAAAATTCTATGTGACCGGCCACTGCTTTGGTTTCGATTTGTTCGGAGGTACTGTTTTTTTCCTCTCTTTCTTTGTTATTTTTATTTGTTTTAATTATGGATTGTTCGTTTGTTGTTATTTCTCTTCGGATAACTTTGATTCTCTGTTTTCCTCATCTGTTTGGGATCTTTATTTGGTCGACTTGTTATTTCTTTGATTTGTCTATTATAAGTGTGGTGTTAGAAGATAAGAATTCGACTCGATTCGATATTTCGTCGAATAGCTAAAGTTTTCATTTTTCTTGACTGCTCTGGCCGAGAGTCTGTAAATCGCAGTATTTGCGATTGGTTAGTTATCGATTGCACGTGTTGTTATTCGACTGATTGAAGTTTGTCGATTAGTTTCGCTAGGTTGTTTGTTAGAACATTGGAACAAATTTCAGATTGTGCTATTTTTGATTCAACATTGTGTTTGGTTGTAAGTTTCTAGTTGTTGTGATAATGAATAGGATTGGAATTGGATTTGAGTATTAGTTGTTTGAGTTTGGTTTAGGAATCTGAAGAAAAAACAATATAGGGTGTAAAGTGATGCATTGCACATGGAAAAGATAATAGAATCTGTAAGGCAGCTTGACATTCCATTTAAAGTTCAACTTTAAAGTTTAAAATGAATAAATCAAGTTTGAATAATGTTTTGAGTGGAAGTACAGAGGGATGTATTGAGCTGGACAGATTTAGAATTGATTAAAAAAAGGTTTTGCTGGATCTGTTAATGTCTATAAAAGAGAACACTAATACACTCCCTAGAGGGATACTCTCTGGAAAATACTCACAGTGAACACTCTCAGAACACACACATACAGAGAGATTCATAAGTACATTCTCTAAAAAATACTCACACTGATAGAGATATTCACTGGAAAATAGGATACTCACATTCTGAAAAACAGAGAATTTATTAGAGCAAAGCAGTTTTTCTTTAAGAAACAATGAAATTGATTCTGTTTTCTACTTTTCCTTCTTCTTGGTGTTCTGGATTCTTTGCTTTGATATCAAATTACCCCTAGGATTGTTGTTGGTTTTCGGTCGTTATTTTTCTCTCGGATTCCTGGTTGGATTTCATCACTGCTGTCTCTTGCTGCTGTTATTGTACTGTTGCTGGTTTACTGCTGCTGCTGATTTTTCTTCTGCTTCATTTTTGTTCCATTCCAGGTACACATTCCTTGGGTTTGTCTACTCTTGCACTAGAAATGAAATGAAAGACCATTTTGAATCCTGTCGTTGAAGCCATTACATAAATGACTTTGTTAGTTATCTGTTAATTTAAGGACTGTTAGGTGAAATAGAAATTGCATTGTTAATCATTGAAAGTTTAAGAGTGTACATAGTCTTATATGCCTTAGTTCTTACTTTCAGCATGTACGAGTTGAAGGAAAACCTGTTAAGCTTGTATTATCCATCATTGTAAACTTGATTTATTTTTAGACTATCGTTCTAGTTTTTTTTATCATGCTTAACAAGTTTCTATTTTTGCTATCATATATCTAGATCTGTGTAAGTAAAACTAGCCAATACAAATTGGGATTCTCCTTGATATTTTAAATAGGTAATTTATCAAAGTCAAATAGTCTAAGCATGTTTAAGGTATTAATTTGATTGACGTTAACTATTAATGCAAGTTGTTTCAAATCATTTTCGAATTTCTTCATTTGATTTGCCCTTGAAATCTATTTGTATTTAAGCAAACAAGATAAGTTAGCTCAAGCTTTAGATGCCAATGTTAGTTCAATTTTAATCGCATAGTCTTGATTTCGCTAATTAACACCGGATTGAGGATAGTAAACAATCTTACTTTTAATAATTGGATCAAGGTGAATTATTTCTATTTCGCACATTTTGATCAATTTTCCGTTAGTTTAAATATGTTCATTCAATCTCCGGCCATAAGTCAAAAGCAAATACTACATCACTTGGTACGAATTCTTTAATTGGAAATAATTTTAAGGGATACGTTTTTTTTTTTTTATTTGATTTGTTTTGGTTTAGTTTTACAATGACTTTAAACCAGCATAGTTTCAAATAAGTAATTCGGATGCTTTTTTTTTTTTTTATTCACCTATCTGTCAAAGTCTGAGCCTATGTTGTAATTAGTTTTTCTTTTGGTACGTTTTCAAATTAATAGAGCGTTTTAAAGTTTAATCAGAGCATATAATCTATAAGCATGTTAAAATCAGATAATTTTTAGCCATTTATAATAATTGAAGCGACCGTGCTAGAACCACGGGATCCGGGGTTGCCTAACACCTTCCCTCGGGTCAACAGAATTCCTTACTTAGAATTTCTGGTTCGCAGACTTCATTGGAAAGTCGAAATTTCCTCGATTCGGGATTTAAATAAATTGGTGACTTGGGACACCTTAATTTATTCCAAGTGGCGACTCTAAAATAAATAGAATAATCCCATTTCTAATATTGTCACTTAAATTGGAAAAACTCCCTCGCGCATCTACCCCCGGGGTAGGGGCGCGCCAAAAGGAGGTGTGACGGCTCTGGCGACTCTGCTGGGGAATACAAACCCAGAACCACTGGTTCATGGTTTAAGAATTCGAGCTTTGAATAATTATTTTATTTGGCATATTTATTATCTGATTTTATTATATGTTTGTATTTAATGTGCTAAATGTTGCTTTACCGCTTTGATATTTTGTGAACTGTATATAAATTGTGCCGATACCCATTTTTCTCTTCTGAGTCTTTTGAAATATAATACCGGGCATTTGCTGGACATAGCCCGTTTTTCTCAAGATAGTCGTGGTGCTTGGCACCCGGTGAAGGATTTTGTAGTCACACATGTTTAGGCGGAGAGTTTTGTCAATTAAGCCGGAAAGCCATGCTACCGGTGCACTGACACTCTTCGGCTCGAGTTGTCCGCTCGAGTTAAAGCCAGTCTAGACACTTTTCCAACAAGATGATGACTTAGAATAACAAGACCTTATGCCGGATCCCCGATGGGAACGTTTATGTGCATCATGTGCATATTTGACTTAGGAGGCTCAACACAGGGGTTGGGCCTGTCTAGGACAGGTGTACCCGAAACAAAAAGACCAACTTGTTGCATCTTTTTGTGTGCATTTATTTGTTTCGATCTTACATGCCGACCGGTTTGTTAAAAAGAGGAAGAAGTGGAAAACGTCAGGGTATATAGTTAAAATAATTTTATGAAAAATAGTTAGTTCTTTAAAAAATAAATTCTGGAAAAATAAAAAATATAAAAAAAAAAAAATAAAAATAAAAATGCAAAAATTCCAAATAAATTTTCTTAATTTTACAAAAATAGTTTAGTTTCTTTGAAAATAATTTTCAAATAAATTTTCTTAGTTCCTTTGAAAATAATTCGTTTTAGAAATGCTGTTTAAAAATAGTTTGTTTTCTTTTCTTAAAATGATTTAGTTCTTTTATTTTCGAACTACGCAAGTTTGATTCTCACCAAACATGAGATACGTAGGCAACCCATATTGGGCTCAACTAATACTGATTTTTTTTAAGGAAAACAATAATAAAAATATTAGAATTAGGATTTTTGTTCTTAGTCGAGAGTTAGGAAATTTTGCAAAAATAGCCAAACGCCTCAAAAGGGGCGCCGGAGGACTAATTTCGCAAAACGAAATATAGACATCACACTGGTATCCTGTTATTACAGCCTTCAAATCTTCTTCAAGTGCTGAAAGGCCGTATCAACAAGATTCGTTTTTTTATATATAATAAAAAAAAACAAAAAAAAATTGAAAAAAATCTTAAATCCATTTTTTATCTTTTCTAGGATCAGCATGACTTCCTCGCAACGAATCGGCCAGAAAAGGGTGAGAGACGAAATGCCACCTATGTTCATGGTCCAGGACAAAACCCCAGATCGGCTCCATAAATGGTGGGCTAGTTTTTCAGCTTGGGAAAGAAATCAAGTTCACAAGCACCTCAAGTTTCTTCCGGACATCATGATGATAAAACCGGATAAAAATGAGATCAGAGCTTTAGTGAGTTTTTGGGACTCAACAAGCAATGTGTTCAGATTCCGGGATTGCGAAATGACACCCACTTTGGAAGAATTGGGCGGACTCACGGGGCTCGGAAGAGATTTGCACAAGATGAGACCTGCAGCTCCTAGGCAGATGGGTGTGAATAACTTTTTGAAAAAGCTATGTCTCCGGCGGGTTCCCCTCGGTTGTCTGGAGAACGGTTGGGTGCCACTAGATTATCTCTACGACAGATTTGGCGATAAGGAAGGGTTTGAGAAATTCTCAAACGTTGAATTTGTTAACCAGCTAAATTATGACGCCTGGGGAGATTTAAGAATCTATGCTTTTATGATCGCTTTTTGGGAACCATGGTTTTTCCCGAACGTGGCGGACGCATCAGAATCCGTTTAGCTGCAGTGGTCTCATATCTACAGAGCAACGAGGAACACACTGTTCTTCCGATGATACTAGGAGACATCTTCCGGGCCTTAACTCGGTGCCACGAAGGACAAGATTATTTTGAAGGCTGCAATATCTTATTACAAATGTGGTTTATAGAACATCTCTATCATCACTCGATTGTGATAAACTTCAAAGCAGATTGGCTGAATTATATTCGCTGTCATACAAACAGAGCCGCCCGTTGTAACCTTCCAGAAGACTTGAGGACTTGGCAAGAACTTCTCAACTCTTTAAGAGCAGATCAACTTACCTGGAATTATTATCGGTTCCCTTCCGCCAAAATCATGTATATGTCGACATACCGCCCATTCTACATACTAATGGGTTTCAGGGGTTTCCAACCATATGCCCCGCTACGTGTCATGCGGCAGTTGGGAAGAGAATAGAAAAGGGCCCCAATTGAGGATATGCGATCATTTGTATGGGAATTTGTGACGGAGGAGACCCCGAGGGAGACTTATGCACTGAAGGTATGGTTCGGTAGTCGACTCTCCGACATCAACGAGATGGTTGCCGATCGGGAACGAGGAGAAGTGAGTCTCGCTTATCTTGAATGGTTCCACAACCAACCCATACCAGAGCAAAGGTCAGAAAGGTCAGTGAAGTATGCCGTCGATTGGGAGAGAGAAATAGAAGCCGGAGTTAGGGAGGTTGAGCATGAGACAGCACAAAATTTCCAATCTTGCATTAACACTTTAAAAGAAGACAAAGGAATCCTGGAAGCAGCCATGGACATACAACAGGCTGACTTCGATCGGGAAAGGGCCGGCTGGGAGCAGGAAAGAGAAGCACTCCAAACTCAAATTCAAGAGATGCAATTGGCCGCAGAAAGGTCAAGGAGGAGTCGGAGGGATCAGATGCTGATAAACGATTTGGAAAGGAGAGCCTGTGAACACCAAGAAGACTTGGAGAAGGCAAAAGCGGCTTTGGTTGCAGTCCGGACTAAATGGAAGAGAGCGGCCCACCAAGAAGCACTCCGTCTACAACAAGTAGAGAAAGATTATGATGCGATCATCGTTGATTTGAGAAAAGCAAATGCCACTCTTAGAGAGCGAACTCTCAGTCAAGTCCAGGATGCTAAAGCAGATAGAGACCGTTGTCACAACTTGATGGCGCGGATGGAAAGGCAAATAGACAGGCTCTTGGACCATATCTCCGGCAACTCTCAAGTATTAGGGGCAAAGAACAGGCACATAGGGCAGCTGCTCAGAGAAAAAGACATAATCAGAACCAGGATCAATGAAATCGGGCACTACATTACTATGAGGTGTTTGAACTGCGAACGAGTACCTCGGCCTGCCCTCTTTCCTTCAATCATGGAATGTGTCCACCAAGTCATGGCAGAATTGGGAAGTAGACAGAAAGATCTCACCCCAAGAACTGCAGCAAGGCCAAACAACGCCCCCCGGGCGCAAAGATTCGAGGCGTTGGAACATGCTTAGGAGAGTCTTTTGTTTTAGAGTCTGTTTGTCCTTGTACAAGTTTTTCTCCATTGTTGACATTTTGCAAGTGTTTCAAGTTTGAAGTTTGTTGAAATAAAATTCATGAAACATTTCATCTTATGTCTATTGTTTCCGAACTACGCCCGGTCTGATTCATGCGGGGACATGATACGTAGGCAATCCACATAAGATTCGACCATCACTAAAAAAATAAATAAATAAAAATAAAAATAAAAATAAAAAAAAGGGGGGGGGGAAGAAGTTAAGAGAAAAAGAAGATCGATGAAGGATGAAAGCGAAGGAAAATACAAACCGGAATGACGCATCGCAAACGAATACATGTAGCAACATTATCACTTGTATAAGTGCATCACACCCAACGTGAGATTACTTATCTGTTATGTTGTTTCAGACTAACCGTTTGTTTGCCAAACTCCAGGTTTTAGTAAAAGTGGTTGACTTTGCGGTAATCTGGCACCACATTCGTACTTCACAAGGTCCAAAGGAAAAGTTCGGCAGCCTGAAAGTACTCATTCCTATTTTACTAGATCAAAAAGGGTGCCGACATGTCTTCAGAAATGCCTTTAGCAACCATTCCCGTTTCAGAGGAAAGCTCATTGACAACCATCCCGGCTACTGAGTCGGCAGATTTAGAGGAGAATAGAATGTTGCGTTGCCGCATGCTCGAGATGTTGGACGATTGGAACAACGGGAAAGAGCCCCCGAGTCCGGTCCCCGGGTTCCCTGAAATTCTTCTCAGGTCAAGCGGTATTACAAATACCCCCATCAATTACCCGCCTACTCTGTTCGGGTATTCCAATGCTACAAACCTCTCCTGAATCACCCTCCACATCCCATCCTCGGGTGACACCACATGATACATCCGCAAGAACGTCGGTTGAGTTGCCAGTTCCAATCACAACGCACCCCACCGCACATGCTCCTTTCTTCGACTCCTCATCCTTTACATTCCCAGCACCACCGCTTACACGGGACCATACCCAGGTTGCAGCCAATACATATTCTCAGCCGCCTCGATATGAGTTTCTACCGAGCCAAAATCCAAAGACCCTCGAGCAGGATGAGATGGCAAAAAGAATGAGGAGTTTGGAACAAAGCTTGAAGAACATGCAAGGTCCTGAGTGGACAGAAGAGTGTATCTTACGCCGATCTGTGCATGTTCCCGCACGTCCATTTGCCATCGGGTTTTAAGACACCAAAGTTCGAAAAGTACGACGGACATGGCGACCCCATTGCTCATTTGAAGAAATACTGCAATCAATTGAGGGGTGCCGGCGGCAGAGAAGAATTGTTGATGGCGTACTTCGGAGAAAGTTTGGTCGGAATAGCATCCGAATGGTATATGGATCAAGACATATCTCGATGGCACATCTGGGATGATCTGGCCAGAGATTTTGTAAAACAATTCCAATACAACATCGATATTGCGCCGGACAGAAATTCTCTATCGAACTTAAAAAAGAAGCCCTCAGAAAGCTTCAGAGAATATGCCATCAAGTGGCGAGAGCAAGCGTCGAGGGTGAAACCCCCCATGGACAAAATTGAAATGGTCACAACTTTTCTCCAAGCTCAAGAGCCAGATTACTTTCAAAATATGATGTCGGCAATGGGAAAACCTTTCGCCGAAGCTATCAAGATCGGAGAAATGGTAGAAAATGGCTTGAAAACAGGGCAAATTTTGAGCCAAGCGGCCATTCGGGCAACTTCCCAAGCCATTCAAGGCGGGTCTGGAGGGATGCCCCGAAGCAAGAAGAAAGAAGAATCTGCTATGGCAGCGGTAGAAGACAGGAGATATCGAACCTCAAGGCAGGTATTCTCCGACGGGGCCCCCCAACACTACTATCCACATCACAGCATGGCTTATGCTCCTCCGCCTCCACCCTACGCAGTCATGAACATTCGACCTTTGGCACGGCCGCAGCCACCAGCCAACAGAAATCCACCTCCATTCCAGAGAAACCAACCTCCTTACCCAAACAAGTATAATCCACGGCCAAATAACGCTCGCCACCGTGAGCAACCCAAAACGAGCTTTACACCGATTGGGGAGCCGTATTCCACTCTTTTCCCAAAACTCAGGCAAGAAAACCTATTGCAGCCTGTTCCGCAAAACAGGCAGAATCCAGACTCTCCTGCCTACCAGAGAGGGATATACTGTGCATATCATTCAGGTGTTGAAGGACACAGTACTGACAATTGTTGGACGTTAAAGAAGGCAGTGCAAGAATTGATCAATCAAGCGAGGATCGTCTTCGCAGATGAAGACATCCCAAATGTGACAAACAACCCATTACCAACCCACAACAACGGACCGGTGATTGGGATGATTTGTGACGACAAAGAATTTGACCCAGCTTTGAAAGCGATAATCGCCATCGCCAACATAGAGAAGCGTCCTGAGGCTACCCCGAAACAAGAGAAAATGGGGAAAAAGGTTGAAGCTCTTGAAACCAAATCCGAAAAGATGATTGAATTGAAATCATCGTCTCAGAAGGGCGGAGTCCTTTACCTCCCACGAGGTAGAGTGGAAAAACCATTGTCCATAGGTGCCCCCAAGAAGTTCCATTTAAAGAGAGAAACATCAATGTATGTACCAAAGGGAACTTATGTGGCCCGAAAACCGGATGAACCTGTGGTTATTGCACGCGTGCAACAAAAACCAATGACAGATCCATCCGCAGTACCCCGGAGCTACCAACGAACACTTGTTACGCGCAAAGGGAAAGAGATTGTGGGAAATTCATCCGAGAGTGTCCTAGGACAGAAGTACTTAAACACACAGGAGGTAAATAACGCCACACAAAGGCGTTTCCCGTCAAAGAAACCTGTAAGTGCTGAAGAGGCAGAGGTCTTTTTTCAAAAGATGCAAATGCCTGATTATGAGGTGATAGACCAACTGCGTAAATGCCCGGAGCAGGTGTCGATGTTGTCCCTTCTAATGAAGTCTACTGGACATCAAAAGGTTTTGTTAAAAGCTTTGAATGAGGCGTATGTGCCTATTGAGACTTCATCCGAACAACTTGAAAGAATGACAGAAAGATTCTTCGCGATCAATCAGATTTCCTTCAGTAAAGCTGATTTGCCTTTGGAGGGTGCCGCCCACAACAAAGCTTTACATTTGACTGTCAAAAGAGAAGGCTACTATATGAAGAGGGTCATGGTTGATGGGGGTTCGGGGGTAGACATATGCCCGCTTTCCACTTTAGGCCGCATAGGAATCGGAGCTGAAAGGATTCGGCCTAACAATATATGTGTGCGAGCTTTTGACGGTGTGAAAAGAGATACTGTCGGAGAGATTGATGTAATTATGACCATCGGCCCGGTGGACTTCGAAGTGACATTCCAAGTTTTGGATATGGACACTTCTTACAATTTTCTTCTAGGGAGACCATGGATTCATGCGGCCGGAGCTGTGCCCTCTACCCTCCATCAGATGTTGAAATTTGAGCACAAGGGACAAGAGATCGTGGTCCACGGGGAAGATGAGCAATCAATTTATCGAGATCCATCCATCCCTTGCTTAGAAGCAGAAGCGGGAAGCGAAAACATTGTCTATCAAGCTTTCGAGATTGTGTTGGCGGATCAACACGAAGAAGGGAACCCTCTCCCCCAACCTTTTCTGTCTAATGCCTCCATCATGGTGGCGAAAGAAATGATTAAACATGGCTTCCAGCCAGGAAAAGGTTTGGGAAAGTCCCTACAAGGAGTGCCGAAGCTGATAACTTTACCTGTAGCCGAAAAGTTTTTCGGAGTGGGCTTTCGCCCAACCCCTGAAGATGAAAGATGGGCCAACAAGAGAAAGGATGGGTTCTGCCGCAACCATTGCCACATCTGTACCAAACTTTTGTCCGACCAAGGTATAGTGAAGAAGAAGAAGACGAGGTCTTTACAGCGGAGGAAATTGAAGACATATGTGGGGCCATGAGGCAAAAGCTCTATGATGTTAATATGGTCCAATCGGGAGAAGGAACAAGCACCGCTGAGGTGCTGTATGTGGGCCCTGAAGCTAAATTGCAAAATTGGAAAGCCACACCCTTCCCAATCAGGCGGGAGTTCTGGTAGATTTGTCTTGTCGTTTTTCCTTCATCACAAGTTACTTCAGGATGTAGCTTGGATGTTTTTCTTTGTTTTCTTGTATTTTTGGTTTCCCCAATGTAATTTTGTTTGTTTTCAGAAAATTCCAAGAAAATAAAATAAATATTTCCTTACTTTTGCACTCTTTCTAATTTTGTTATTTATTCTTCCTTTTCAGTCATAATAATGCGGCTTTAAATAACATGACATGCTTGCGGAACTCATGCTCAAATCCGAACACGCCACCTAATCTGGAAATAATGAACCAAGAACCGGAATACGATGAAGACGAGGCTTTTAGGGAAATAAATCGAGAATTGGAACATTTTGAGAATAAACCTAAGCCAAACTTGAATGACACCGAACCGGTTAATTTGGGAACTGATGAAGAGGTCCGAGAGACCAAGATAAGCATCCACACAGATGAGAAAACACGAGATGCAATAATCCAACTCTTGTTTGAATTTAAAGACGTGTTTGCTTGGTCTTACGATGATATGCCAGGATTAGGAGCCGATCTAGTAGTGCACAAATTACCAATCTACCCTGACTGTCGCCAGTGCAACAGAAGCAAAGAAAGTTCAAGACTGACATCAGTGATAAAATCAAAGAAGAAATCACTAAGCAGTTGAAAACGGGGTAATCCGAGTGGTACAATACACCACGTGGTTGGCTAATGTTGTGCCCGTGCCAAAGAAAGATGAAAAAACTCGAGTATGTGTTGACTACCGAGATTTGAATAAAGCGAGTCCTAAAGATAACTTTCTTTTACCGAACATCCACATCCTTGTTGATAACTGTGCCAAACATGAGATACAGTCGTTTGTGGATTGTTATGCGGGATATCATCAAGTGTTGATGGATGAAGAGGACGCCGAGAAGACTGCTTTTACCACACCTTGGGGGACTTACTGTTACCGAGTCATGCCATTCGGCTTGAAAAACGCAGGAGCAACATACATGAGAGCTATGACTGCCATTTTCCACGACATGATGCATCAGGAAATAGAGGTGTACGTGGACGATGTGATCATCAAATCCAGAACTCAAGGCGATCATGTGCGAGACTTGAGGAAATTCTTTGAGAGGTTGCGGAAGTACGATTTGAAACCGAATCCGGCCAAATGCGCTTTTGGAGTCCCGTCAGGTAAACTTTTGGGTTTCATAGTCAGTAGAAGAGGTATTGAATTAGATCCCACAAAGATAAAATCCATCCGGGATTTACCTCCCCCCAGAACAAAGAAAGATGTAATGAGTCTTCTAGGCCGACTGAACTACATCAGTAGGTTCATCGCTCACTTGACTTCCACATGTGAACCCATATTCAAGTTGTTGAAGAAAGACGCTGCAATCAAATGGACAACCGAATGCCAAGAAGCTTTTGACAAGATCAAAGAATATTTGTCAAACCCTCCAGTCTTAGTCCCGCCAGAGGCCAGGGAGACCTCTTTTCTTGTATTTAACAGTCTTGGAAAACTCTTTTGGTTGTGTTCTCGGACAACGTGATACGACGGAGAAGAAAGAGCAGGCGATTTACTACCCGAGCAAGAAATTCACTAGCTATGAGGTCAACTACACTTTGCTGGAAAGAACGTGTTGTGCTTTAACTTGGGTCGCTCAGAAATTGAGACACTACCTCCAAGCCCATACGACTCACCTCATTACTCAGTTGGATCCTTTGAAATATATATTCCAGAAACCGATGCCCACCGGAAGATTGGCAAAGTGGCAAATCATGCTCACTGAGTTTGACATAGTCTATGTCACTCGCACGGCAATGAAGGCCCAAGCATTGGCGGACCATTTGGCCGAGAACCCGATCGACGAAGAGTATCAACCATTGAATACCTACTTTCCTGATGAAGAGGTAAATACGACAGAAGTTGTTTCGGAAGACAGTCATGCTTGGAAAATGTTTTTCGATGGGGCGGTAAACGCTAAAGGTGTAGGGATTGGGGCAATCTTGATCTCTCCCGCTGGTCAGCATTACCCGGCCACGGCTAGGCTCCGTTTCTTCTGCACGAACAATACGGCTGAGTATGAAGCTTGTATCATGGGCATGAACATGGCAATTGATCAGGGCGTCGAAGATTTGTCGATCATGGGAGATTCGGATCTAATTATCAAACAATCTCAAGGTGAATGGGAAACTCGGGACGCTAAACTCCTCCCTTACCGAGAGCATGTGAATATTCTTGGCAAGCGATTTGCATCGATAGAGTTCAGGTATATCCCACGATGTCACAATGAACTAGCTGATGCACTTGCCACTTTAGCTTCAATGCTACCTTATCCGGGCAACGCCCATGTCAATCCCTTGGAAATTCAAATCAGGGAAAGCCACGGTTATTGCAATGCAATCGAAGAAGGACCGAGCGTCAAGCCATGGTATTACGATATCGGGAGATTTCTGAAAACGCAAGAATACCCAGAACATGCTACTGGAGATCAAAAGAGGACCATTAGGAGACATGCAGGTGGTTTCTTTTTGAGCGGCGAGGTCATGTACAAAAGAACCCCGGATCTTAACCTTTTAAGGTGTGTTGATGCCGAAGAAGCAGGAAGAATCATGCACGAAGTACATGCAGGAGTATGCGGGCCTCATATGAATGGGTATGTCTTAGCCAAGAAAATCCTTCGAGCAGGTTATTATTGGATGACCATGGAGAAAGATTGTTTCGGTTTTGTCCGAAAATGCCATCAATGTCAGGTACATGGAGATCTGATTCATGCACCTCCAACTGAGCTGCATCCTATGTCAGCGCCGTGGCCATTTGTCGCTTGGGGAATGGATGTCATAGGCCCGATTGAGCCGAAAGCTTCGAATGGACACCGATTCATACTAGTGGCTATCGATTACTTCACGAAATGGGTTGAAGCTGTCACTCTCAAATCAGTCACTAAGAAAGCTGTGGTGGATTTTGTACACTCAAATCTTATCTGTCGTTTTGGTATACCCGCAACTATCATCACGGACAATGCTGCGAACCTGAATAGTCATTTGATGGAAGAAATATGCGAGCAATTCAAAATAACGCATAGGAACTCCACCCCTTATCGGCCCAAAGCCAATGGTGCCGTGGAAGCAGTGAACAAAAACATCAAGAAGATTTTGAGAAAGACAATCCAAAGTTCTAGACAATGACATGAACAATTACCGTTTGCTTTACTGGGATACCGTACTACAGTACGCACATCGGTGGGAGCAACTCCATACCTGCTAGTCTATGGAACTGAGGTTGTGATACCGGCGGAGGTAGAAATTCCTTCACTTCGTACAATTGTTGAAGCAGAGATTGAAGATAGCGAGTGGGTTAAGACTCGTTTGGAACAATTAACTTTGATCGATGAAAAGCGAATGGCTGCGGTCTGTCATGGACAACTGTACCAACAGAGAATGGCTCGTGCTTACAACAAGAAAGTACGACCGAGAAATTTCGAAGTAGGTCAGTTGGTTTTAAGACGCATTCTTCCACATCATGAGGAAGCGAAAGGAAAATTCGCTCCTAGTTGGAAAGGACCATACATCATCAGGAAGATACTGCCAAGAGGAGCATTAGACTTGGGAGACATGGAAGGAAAAGATCCTGAAACGGCTGTGAATGCAGATGCTGTGAAAAGGTATTATGTCTGAACTTGCTTCAATGAGGTCCTCACAAATCGAAATGATTGAAGGCTTTTATTCCCGCTACCCAAACACTACCAACCCTTTTTGTAAACCCTTTGAGCCGGTTACCTTTCTTTGGCTACCCTCTTTGGAATCCAAACCAAACCCAAAAAAAAAAAACAAATTTCCTTAACTACGTTCTGACTTGATTTCGAAAGGATACGTAGGCAACCTCTCCTTGAGGTTCAGTCACACCAAACCAAAAATCAGTTTCCCCAACAAAATGAAACTGGGGCAGATGATATTGTTGATTCGGTTTAAGATCCGTCAAGATGATTCCAAAGTTGTAATTTTATTTACAATTCTTGTTACCCGAACCGAGTACAAGTCCTTCAAGATCGATTGGAAGTTGTGAAAACATCATTGTTGCGATCCGAGGTTCCTGGAATGAAAGGAAATAAAATGAGAGAGTCTTATTGGTGAAAACCTTCGGGCACCATAAGACGATGGAAGTAGAGAAATACAAAATGAGAGAGCCTGTTGGTAAAAACTCGCAAAGAGTGCTATCTGGCGATGGTAAGAAGAGAAATGAGAGAGGTCGATTGGCGAAAACCCGCAAAAGGGCGCTATCAACCGAAAAGTTTGTTTCACCACGAGAGGTCCTGGCACGGCTCTTTAGCTCGGAAATATAGACCCGTTTTGGTTCATAAGAAAACGGGAGTTTTGTGACGATCAAGCATCTGGTCCGAGGAGCATGTCATGTTGGTTAAAGTCAGCATATACCTCAGATAAGTCCTTCTTTTCTCCCCCGAAAGGGACTCCTCTATCTCTGATACGTTTTTCCATTCTTTGATTCATTCTTCTTCTTTGAATCCCTTTCGGTTTAATTTTAATTCTGAAACTATTACAAAGGAAGGTGACAGGACCGGTTTTACAGGACTACGCCTGGTAAAGAAGAAAAGAAAAACAGCCTCAGTGGTGTATTGTTACAATTCACGATTGGATCGTAATGATCGATTGTTTCCAAAGAAAAAGAGTTTAGAAAGGAAACGGAAATCAAAGGCTAAGGTCTTAGAAGAGACGGAATAAGGCAGAAGGATGGAACCCACACGGAAAATCCCCATGGAATTCCGGGAATGAACCCGGTCGGTTCGAAAGGAAGTCACCCCAAAGACAATTGGTAGCAAACTTCTCAATGGAAATGGGGAAACGATCAAGCAATGAAGATAACCAAGGCCGCAAAGCCAACCACTTTTTCAACTGATAAAATGTTCTTTGTTGAAAGCAGGTCTGTTTAATTGTGCAAGAAGAAGGTACAACTCGAAGAAGTGAAATACGCAAGCTTTGAAATGGTTTGGAACAAGGAAAACACATAAAAAGGTAAGTTTCTTTTTAGAGATTTATCTTATGCATTTGTTGATGGTTAAAAAGAACGCCTAAAAGAAGGCCAAAAAAAGAGAATAAAAGAAAAGAAAATGAAAATTCCGAAAAAGAGAATCAAATCATATCAGTCCAATATCTGTTTGGACCCCGGTCGAAAAAACCGAGGGTCTTTCCGGCCAGAAAGCCGTGAAACTTTTATCCCGGTCAGAAAACCGAGGATCTCCCAGTCAAAAAACTGCGGAGCCATTTACTTTTACCCCGACCAAAAAACCGAGGATCCGACGGCCAAAAACCGTTAGATATTGTTTGAATTCCGGCCGAAAGCCGTGAAACTTTTATCCCGGTCAGAAAACCGAGGATCTCCCCAGTCAAAAACTGCGGAGCCATTTATTTTTACCCCGCCAAAAAACCGAGGATCCGACGGCCAAAAACCGTTAGATATTGTTTGAATCCGGCCAGAAAGCCGTGAAACTTTTATCCCCGGTCGAAAACCGAGGATCTCCCCATCAAAAAAAACTGCGGAGCCATTTACTTTTACCCCGGCCAAAAACCGAGGATCCGACGGCCAAAAACCGTTAGATGTTGTTTGAATTCCGGCCAGAAAGCCGCGAAACTTTTATCCCCGGTTAGAAAACCGAGGATCTCCCAGTCAAAAATTGCGGAGCCATTTACTTTTACCCCGGCCAAAAAACCGAGGATCTGACGGCCAAAAAACCGTTAGATATTGTTTGAATTCCGGCCAAAAAAGCCGCGAAACTTTTATCCCCGGTCAGAAAACGGATGATCTCCCTGTCAGAAAACTGTGGAGCCATTTACTTTAACCCCGGCCAAAAAACCGAGGGTCTGACGGCCAAAAAACCGTTAGACATTGTTTGAATTCCGGCCAGAAAGCGTTGAAACTTTTATCCCCGGTCAGAAAACCGAGGATCTCCCAGTCAGAAAACTGTGGAGCCATTTACTTTAACCCCAGCGAAAAAACCGAGGGTCTGACGGCCAAAAAACCGTTAGACATTGTTTGAATTCCGGCCAGAAAGCCGTGAAACTCTTCTACAAAATCCCGGCCAGAAAGCCGTGGAACGTTTGTGAAACCATGATTTTCTTACCCAATACCAAAGAGTCTTTTTAATCACTTTCTGTGTCACAACTAACTCACGAAATTTTCCTAGCAAAACTGGGGCAGAAAAATTTCGTTCGTTTGTTTGTTTTGTTGTCTAAATAGGTTTGATCTCGGGATGCAAGGATCGAGATAACCTACAAATGGAACATCAACCCAGAGTGAAGAAAGAACGAGTCCAAATGTTGGAGTAAACAAAAGCGCGGATTGCTCAGAAGATGATTGAAGTAACAAGCTCTGCCGACTCCGTTTCACTCAATGTCACAGAAATAAATAAGCACGTACGGCTTGTTGGAGCATCAAGATTCAGATCGAGGTCTACAGCAAATCAGCTAAGATTCAAGATCAAGTTTTCAAGAGAATCATAGATAGGAATCTTGTAACTCATAGTTTGATAGCATAGCTAGTTCAACTTTAATTTCTTTTGGTGTAATAAGGAGATCAGTAAGCAGTAAGCAGCAACATGCAGCAACGATAACAACAGCAACAGCAAAGTGTCAGTCCACTGTAGTCCCAGCTACCAAAACTTCCCGAACTACATTGACCCGATTCCTGTTTAGCCCAGGATATGTAGGAGGCCTCCGAAGCAAAGGCTCGGTCAAACTCTTTCAAAGTGCTTCCCACGGAGTATTCAAACGGGCAAAAATCGCTCGTATTTGCTCATTTATCTTTGCACGAAAACTCTTCGTGGTTTCCGCGCAAAGAGGGGCACCTGTGAGCACGTGATTTTTGCCTAACATGAATTACTCCCACAAAATCAAAACAAAAATTGTCTATTTTATAGTGTGTATTTTTTGTGAATTTTTGTATTATTTTGGTATTTATTTGCAATTGCATATACGTGATTATATGTGTTTAAATTAATAAAAAAAAAATAATAAAATACAAAAATATGTCGTGCTTACATTTCTTATCTAGTTTTAAAATTAGGAGTAATTAATTTTATCTTACGAAAAAAAAACGAAAATAAAAAAAAAAAGATAATTCATCTTTTACATTTTTTAGCATTTAAATACCTAATTGTGTGATTTATATTTAATTGATATTTAAATTGAGTGTGTTAATTGTTAATATAACCTAATTAGTATTTCTTATAATTTAATTGATTTTGTAATGTAATTAGAATTTTTGTTTTAATAAATTGAGAATTAAAATTAAAAAGAGAAGAGAATCAAATTTGGGCCATTTTTAAACTTAATTCTTCTAAGCCCAAATCACATTTGCCCAACCCATCCAGAACCACCCTTAAACCCGCCCAATGCCCAAACCGACCCGGTTAGCCCCATTTAATCTAAGCCGTTGGATCACTTAATCCAACGGTTTAGATTAAAATACCTATTCTAAATTACCCAAAGACCCAAATCAGATTTTAATTTACCCAAACCCTAAATCCTTCTCCCTCTTTCTCCCACAGCCGCCGCTCTCCTTCTTCTTCTCATCGTCCAAGCCGCCAACCCCTGCCCCTCGCCGCCCGCCAGCCACCTACCTCCAGCCCCGTCGTCCATTCCTCTCCAACCTTCATTACCCCGTCGCGACAACCACAGCTCCCTTCGCACCATCGCGACGACCACAACCGTGCTTCGAACCACCAGCCCCCTGCCCGTCCCTTCTTTTTCTTCGACGACCAACGCCGACAGACACGAAAACCGGTGACCCCTCGCCAAAATATTTCTCCAAAACCACCAAGCCCCAAAGCGAGTGCAAGAACCCTAAATTTCGAATTAGGGATTTGTTTTCGGATTTTTCAAAGAAATTGGGGTCTAATAGACCTTAATTGATTTGTTTTCGCTTGAAAACATTTCAATTAAGGTCCGTTCGATTCCAAATACGAAAATTCTATGTGACCGGCCACTGCTTTGGTTTCGATTTGTTCGGAGGTACTGTTTTTTTCCTCTCTTTCTTTGTTATTTTTATTTGTTTTAATTATGGATTGTTCGTTTGTTGTTATTTCTCTTCGAACAACTTTGATTCTCTGTTTTCCTCATCTGTTTGGGACCTTTATTTGGTCGACTTGTTATTTCTTTGATTTGTCTATTATAAGTGTGGTGTTAGAAGATAAGAATTCGACTCGATTCGATATTTCGTCGAATAGCTAAAGTTTTCATTTTTCTTGACTGCTCTGGCCGAGAGTCTGTAAATGGCAGTATTTGCGATTGGTTAGTTATCGATTGCACGTGTTGTTATTCGACTGATTGAAGTTTGTCGATTAGTTTCGCTAGGTTGTTTGTTAGAACATTGGAACAAATTTTAGATTGTGCTATTTTTGATTCAACATTGTGTTTGGTTGTAAGTTTCTAGTTGTTGTGATAATGAATAGGATTGGAATTGGATTTGAGTATTAGTTGTTTGAGTTTGGTTTAGGAATCTGAAGAAAAAACAATATAGGGTGTAAAGTGATGCATTGCACATGGAAAAGATAATAGAATCTGTAAGGCAGCTTGACATTCCATTTAAAGTTCAACTTTAAAGTTTAAAATGAATAAATCAAGTTTGAATAATGTTTTGAGTGGAAGTACAGAGGGATGTATTGAGCTGGACAGATTTAGAATTGATTAAAAAAAGGTTTTGCTGGATCTGTTAATGTCTATAAAAGAGAACACTAATACACTCCCTAGAGGGATACTCTCTGGAAAATACTCACAGTGAACACTCTCAGAACACACACATACAGAGAGATTCATAAGTACATTCTCTGAAAAATACTCACACTGATAGAGATATTCACTGGAAAATAGGATACTCACATTCTGAAAAACAGAGAATTTATTAGAGCAAAGCAGTTTTTCTTTAAGAAACACTAACACACAGTGAAATTGATTCTGTTTTCTACTTTTCCTTCTTCTTAGTGTTCTGGATTCTTTGCTTTGATATCAAATTACCCCTAGGATTGTTGTTGGTTTTCGGTCGTTATTTTTCTCTCGGATTCCTGGTTGGATTTCATCACTGCTGTCTCTTGCTGCTGTTATTGTACTGTTGCTGGTTTACTGCTGCTGCTGATTTTTCTTCTGCTTCATTTTTGTTCCATTCCAGGTACACATTCCTTGGGTTTGTCTACTCTTGCACTAGAAATGAAATGAAAGACCATTTTGAATCCTGTCGTTGAAGCCATTACATAAATGACTTTGTTAGTTATCTGTTAATTTTAGGACTGTTAGGTGAAATAGAAATTGCATTGTTAATCATTGAAAGTTTAAGAGTGTACATAGTCTTATATGCCTTAGTTCTTACTTTCAGCATGTACGAGTTGAAGGAAAACCTGTTAAGCTTGTATTATCCATCATTGTAAACTTGATTTATTTTTAGACTATCGTTCTAGTTTTTTTATCATGCTTAACAAGTTTCTATTTTTGCTATCATATATCTAGATCTGTGTAAGTAAAACTAGCCAATACAAATTGGGATTCTCCTTGATATTTTAAATAGGTAATTTATCAAAGTCAAATAGTCTAAGCATGTTTAAGGTATTAATTTGATTGACGTTAACTATTAATGCAAGTTGTTTCGAATCATTTTCGAATTTCTTCATTTGATTTGCCCTTGAAATCTATTTGTATTTAAGCAAACAAGATAAGTTAGCTCAGGCTTTAGATGCCAATGTTAGTTCAATTTTAATCGCATAGTCTTGATTTCGCTAATTAACACCGGATTGAGGATAGTAAACAATCTTACTTTTAATAATTGGATCAAGGTGAATTATTTCTATTTCACACATTTTGATCAATTTTCCGTTAGTTTAAATCTGTTCATTCAATCTCCGGCCATAAGTCAAAAGCAAATACTACATCACTTGGTACGAATTCTTTAATTGGAAATAATTTTAAGGGATACGTTTTTTTTTTTTTATTTGATTTGTTTTGGTTTAGTTTTACAATGACTTTAAACCAGCATAGTTTCAAATAAGTAATTCGGATGCTTTTTTTTTTTTTTATTCACCTATCTGTCAAAGTCTGAGCCTATGTTGTAATTAGTTTTTCTTTTGGTACGTTTTCAAATTAATAGAGCGTTTTAAAGTTTAATCAGAGCATATAATCTATAAGCATGTTAAAATCAGATAATTTTTAGCCATTTATAATAATTGAAGCGACCGTGCTAGAACCACGGGATCCGGGGGTGCCTAACACCTTCCCTCGGGTCAACAGAATTCCTTACTTAGAATTTCCGGTTCGCAGACTTCATTGGAAAGTCGAAATTTCCTCGATTCGGGATTTAAATAAATTGGTGACTTGGGACACCTTAATTTATTCCAAGTGGCGACTCTGAAATAAATAGAATAATCCCATTTCGAATATTGTCACTTAAATTGGAAAAACTCCCTCGCGCATCTACCCCCGGGGTAGGGGGCGCGCCAAAAGGAGGTGTGACAACTTAACAGCAAAAAATTAGCACCTAATTTTCGCACTTTACAGTAGAGAAGAAAGGAACGGTTTAGGACTTAGGGTTATTTTGAAATGGGTAGGATGAAATGGGTCGGGTTACTTGGGTTAGTGGGTTCGGTTGGGTAATTAAAAAAAGAGATTATGTGGATATTAATTTCCACGTGGCATCTGTTAATTGGATGAAAAATTCACTGTGGCTTCCGTCTGAAATTAGGGGTATATTTAGCCTAATAATGTAACGGTAAGGGGGTGGAGTGGTTAGGCCAAAGTTTTAACGAAGGTTATAATTGTCCCTTTTCGCATAGTATAAGGTTATATTTGGACCTTTTCCCTAGATTTTATATGTATTTTGGTAAAGTTTGAAAATAAAATTTTCAAATCCTCAAACTAACTCTAGACCTGTTTTTGGCACAAAATATTACTGTTTAATTTTTTTTAATAATTTTAAGAATTACCCAAACTTTTGTATTTTATAAAAAAGCTCACCATCTATTGTGACCCAACTAAGTACTATGTATCATTTTCTTTTGGCTGATGGATCTTGTAATATTATTGCAATTTGACAAATTATAGTGGCTAGTAATTGTGTTATTAGCAGTTGATATTAAAATATGAGGTAATAATTTTAGAATAGGGTATTATGTAGTTCTTTATAAACATAATAATTTTGTACCAAACTTATCTATGTTCAAGACTATGGTTTGTGATAATTATAATGAATGACATAGATGAAGGTTCTGCATATACAAGATTATCAAATTTATTTGTTTGGTATTATCAGGTATTTTTTTTATAGTTTTTAAAACTTATGAGTATAAGTCACATTTCATGTTTTTAAAAAAAATGTAAAATATATTTTAAAAAATTATATCCAAACAAATTTTCATTATCAAATCAAATTTCATGCAATAAGAATTTATAGCCAAACACTAAGTATATACTATTTCTCATAGATTTATCGTATGTATATATAATACTAGTGTATATTTTAAACTAGGGAATACAATTAGTTTGGAGCTAAGGCAACTTTATATTGTGCCTGTGAAAGAAAAAAGATGGTAGTTAGTAAGTAGTGGAGTACTATTTAAGTAGCGGAATAAATAAGGTCTAATTGGGACCAGTACTACAACTAAGAGTCCGGAACCGAAATAACAGTAAATTATACAAAAAATACCGAAATAAACTATAAAAAAAAAATACCAAATTAGGCATTTCGCAGTATAAAACTGCGAAATGCACTAACGACCGTTAGTGCATTTCGCAGTTTTATACTGCGAAATGCATTTTTTTTTTTTTTGGTAAATTTTTTTTTTTGTAATTCGCAGTATAATACTGCGAATTACTGTTCAATTTTTTTTTTTTTTTTTTAAAATTTCGCATTATTATTGCATGTTATGAAAAAAAATTTAGCAAATTTTATCGTTTTAACAATTAACAAATTTTATTTTTGTTGTGTTATTGGTTGCTAATGTTTGAGTTTATTTTCATTTGCAAAATCTTGTACTTTTATCATAACTAGTCTTTGTATACGCGTGTTGCGCGTGTACTCTATATTTTTTAATTTATTCTAAAAAGACAAAATTATGGTTGATTAACTTGCAAAAGATTTTTTTCTTCTTCTCATCATAATGCAAATTATTCAATTGCTTTAATAAGTACTACATATTTATTGTTTGCAACATATAGAAAATAATAAATTATTTTTGTAAAAATAGATTAATTCAGTCGTTATAGTATGATTAATCTACAATTCTTCTTTTTATCTAAACACATAATCATGCATATCAGATTCTTCATCTGGTAGTATTTCTTCAATCGTTTGATTATGAAAATATTACTTTAATATTGTATTGGAAGGAGTTAGAATATAAATTCATGTTGATCAAAATTAGAATTTATTCTTCCCACATATGTAATATTTTTATTTTCTTGTATGGCTATAATCAACTCTCATATAAATAAAGACTTTTTAAAAATGATTAAAAAATTTACAAAAATAGTTAAATAACTATTTATAAATATTAGGAAATAATTAAATGGATATTGCTAAATATTAGGAAAATAACTAAATGACTAATTTGTCTAGTGTGAATTCTATTTTAAAAGGGTAAAAAAGGCAAACGATATTTCGCTAATGACTAGTATTAATTTAAAGCAACATAAGCGGCATTCATAAGATTATGAGTTACAAGTAGTTTTGCATCAAAATACTTGAGAAGATAAACAATTTTCCTAGCAATAATTTATTAGATAATTTTTAAAAAAAATAACTCAGATTTCGACATATTTTAATTATGATAAAAGTACAAGATTTTGCAAATGAAAATAAACTCAAACATTAGCAACCAATAACACAACAAAAATAAAATTTGTTAATTGTGAAAACGATAAAATTTGCTAATTTTTTTTCATAACATGCAATAATAATGCGAAATTTAAAAAAAAATGAACAGTAATTCGCAGTATTATACTGCGAATTACAAAAAAAAAAATTACAAAAAAAAAAAAATTTTACCAAAAAAAAAAAAAATTTTAATCCATTTCGCAGTATAAAACTGCGAAATGTACAAACGGACATTTGTACATTTCGCAGTTTTATACTGCGAAATGTGTAATTTCGTAATTTTTTTTTTTTTTGGTTTATTTCGGTATTTTTTATTTTTTTTACTATTATTTCGGTTCCGGACTCCTACAACTAAACTTTGTGACTTCTTCAAATGTGTCCACCGTGGGAGAATCAGCTAGAGACAGGCAACTCGAGAAAGAGCGAGACGTCAGAAGAAGACGCCACGTGGCTGCATAACCATAATGTCAGTGTCCAGAACACTCTCCCTGTTCTCACTTTCTCTTACTACCCATAAATAATAGTGATTTGAGATGGCCGTATTTGAGCTACTCTGAAGAATAATAAGTTGGGTTAATAGAAGAATAAATGAACGGAGTGATGAAAGTACCACACACATGGCGGACTACTGGAGTCGTTTTCCGTCATAATACACTGCGGCTCGTCGGTAAAGCAGCGAACCGCTCCGCCGTCCACGGCACCAAGCTTCCAATCCCTGACATTGTCGACGTAAGTGTTCCCATTTCTCTCCTAATCTCACTTGTTGATAAATTTCAAAGCCTAAAGGTAGGCGTTATTTTGCAGAAGGAACAAGTTGAAGCGGAGATCAATCCAGCCAGGGAAGAGAAAGAAAAGAAGAGACGAGAATTGGAGAATGCTATCGACTCTCAACTCAAGAACTGGAATGTTATCTCCAACTCCATCAACCCATAAAACCCAGATGCTAGCAGCTGTTACATGTCCATCACTTTGTACTCCATCGCTGCATCCGGATGTAATAGTCAAAACAGCTATCTGTATCTTCTTGTTGCTCATGTATTCTAAGTTGCTCATGTTTTGCTTTAAGATTTATAGATGAAACGAATCAAATGTCATTATAGTTGGAATAAAAATTTAAATTACACTGCGGCCACTTCTATGCTGAAACTTTACAGAAATGGTCATGGAAAAAACATTAATATTACAAGAGAATATGTATCTAGCATGAAACTAGAGAACGAAAAGCCTATTGCAACTATAAAGCAGCGCGAAGCAGAGAGAAGTGTTCGTCAAAAATTTGTTGTAACCATAAATTATTACTCTATATTGCACCCATGAGATGCAATCCAAGTGTGTAAATCAGATACTCCATATTTTCCTTCTTCTAATCTAAGATCCTTCACCTACTTCAACCAGCTTCCCACGTACCCATTTCTTGGTGGTGCTTGTCGGGGGCTGACTCGGCGCCTCCTCAATCTTTGACTCAGATATCAATCCGTTCGGAAATGGTTTTTTTTCATCTCCATGAAGTTTCTGAGTGGAGGTGGAGGGCTGTGTGATATTGGCTCCTGGAAATATCTCACTGGAAATCAATTGATAGACTCCGTCCCTGTCACCCAGTAAGTCATATTCACCCGAGCTTGACAAGAGAGCACTGCTTTTACCATTCAGTAAACCTTGCAAGGCATGTTGTCCATTTTCTAAATCATTGATACCATTTTCCAAAGGCATCACAGCATGCCAACCATTTATTCTTTCACCAGCATCATCTAGAGGTCCAATCTCATCTGCAGTGTGGCTTACCAGCTTAGTTGAAGGCGGTGAAAGATTTCCATCTGTAAATGCCACCTCTTTCTCTATAGATTCAATGGACTGGATTGCTTCAGAAATGAGCTTCCGTGTTTCAATAAGCGATGCGTGAGCAACAGGGCTCTTCTGCGCAGCTATTTCAAGGGCCTCTGCAGCCTTCTCAGCCTCAGCTATCAATTCTCTGTAACATTGTCAACACACAAGAACTTATAAGTACTACCGAGCTGATTGATACCAAAGAGATCGAAATTGTTCTAACAATTTAGACCTTTGACATTTAACTCTTTGCAATCTGAAGCTTATGGTTTCCGCTACTATTACATTTTGCCTCCGACCAAAAAGTAATGTCTGACAAGTGACATCTTCGCTCTTACGGTATACTAACTATCTATCTAGCAGATGTAACAACATTTAAATCATTCACTTTGTTATAAAGTTGTTTGCACTAACCGTATTTCCTCGTTAATTCAGTTAACGACAGTGAAACAGGTTGGAAGAGGAGGCAATTTCCATTTTAGCATTCCCTGATCAGAAACAATTTGACATATTTGTTCATTATTTTTTATGAAGATAAGTGAGGGCCACCAGTCAAAAATATTTATTCGAACACCTTTCATGGACTTCAACCGAAAGTGATAAAAATTAAAAAGCATCTTTGCCATTCCCCCCTTCCCCCCCCCCCACCCCCCGAATAAATAGTTCTTTTTTGCACCAAGTCTAGCAGAAGCTTTTTATCGTTAATCTCTCATTTATCCTACATGAGAATACATTACAATCAAATCCAACAGTTGCACTTTTCTCTCAGTAAGCTATTTTCATTTTCACAGTCAAATCGAGGATTGAGGCTTGGGTTGTTGTTGTTGTTGTACAGTCAGATCGAGGATTGAGGCTTGGGTAAAGATCGATACCAACAGTAATCCAAATACTAAAATTGGTATTAATAAATATCAAATAATTGATAAAATTGAGAAAAAAGGCCTTATTTATCTTCCCATTCATCAAAATCCAGAAAACAATCAAAAAAAATTGAAAAAAGACATTTTTGATTGGATGGGAATGAATGAAAAATATTAAATCGTCCCATATTGTATCTCGGATTTTGGTTCTTCCCAGAATTTGTACGACTTTATAATGTATATGAAATAAAACCGTAAGGAAATTATTCTTCCCTCGTGTCCTGTACTGAATATAGAGACCAACGCATAATAACATTACTTTACTCATTAGAAATAAACTGGACAAGAAACTCAAACCTCCTAATGAAACCAGGAGTATCATTTGCAGAACTATGTAAAGTAGATGGAACATACTAAATAAAGATTCTGGTCAATATATGGACCAACTCTTATTAATCATGTACTAACAAATAACTCTAGTCAATGACTTTTTGGGGTCAGATTAGTCTTATGCATTAAAATAGACACTTCATTCAGACAGGATAGATCATTCACAATTTAACAAGCAATTCTATCAGTTTCGCTAAGGTTCATGAAAACAAAGCGACGAACGGACCTCACATGGAACCAGGCAGAGTAAGGAAGCAAATAAGACTAAAGGAGTCAAATTGATAAGTCATTTAAGAGCAAAGAGTTTGTAACTTACTTTGCTCTCAAAATGGCTTCAATCTTCTTCTGGTCAATCGCTGCTCTTTGTGCCCTTATATTCTTTAACATCTCTAACTTGGAACTAGCCAAAGGATCCTTATACATTGGTGTGTTTTTTCTCCTCAATCGAACACGTTGAACTTGGCTCTTGGGCTCCAGCTTTACTAATTTATCCACTTCATCAGCTTTCTTTTTCGGAGGGCTTCTTTTTCTGGTCAATCCATCACTAACAGGCCTGCGCCTTGGTTTTCTTTCAACTCCATCAGCTATGCCATGATATTTATTTAGAGCAGAACGGACCCGAGTACGGTATTCCTAGTTGGAAGAAGGTAGATTTGGTTATTCGGGTATGGAAGATCACAAAAATGTGAGGATGCTCAAATTGACAGCCATGAAACTATATCATGACCTAAGCCAAAATAACCGCGAGGGGGGGGGGGGGTTGAGGTAGACATATGATTATAGCACGTCAATTTCAAGCTGAAGCAATACTCTTGTAATAAACTCGGATCATGGACTTTCATACTTGGCATATATGACAAAAGTGTCAGCGCATGTATAGAAAGAGTTATTCCCAAACACAAAGAAGTCTAGTCCAACAAAAATTGTCTAGTCCAACAACAATAAGCACTTACGGGATCAGCCCATTTGGCTGCAATGGCCTCCGAAATCTTCCTCCTCTGTTCGGCAGATTTGGGAGCTCTCTTGTTACCCTTCTGCCTGGGCATATTTTTTCTTTCTTCAACACTCTTTATCCACTCCTGCTCAAGCTGTTCGTTCAACGTCTCATAAGAGTCCCACTGCAACTCTTCTTCACCCTGAAGGCCTCTCCTAGAAGCTTCTGCAATTAAATTTTGCCACTCAAAGTGGCAAGTTTCCTGGAGCATCAACTTCCCACGTCGCCTCTCCCACCCCATCCTTACAGCAACACCAATTTTGATCCTTGTTTCCTCACTGCAATTAAGAAAAAAAGAACTTCTTTAATAGTTTGAACTTTGAAACACCAAATCTTCATTTTTACTTTAAGGTTCTAGATAAAGTGGTAATTTTATTAACTAGGGATAAGATTTTTTTCCTTTTTAACAAGGATATGAATTAGTATGAAGTTACTAGGTTCAACTGAGTTCCCAAGAAAGAATTAAGTGATAAAGACACATTCCATGCATGTCAACAAAAGGCAATGCCTCTCAACGTCTCTGTTTCACACTCATTAGGCACAGTGACTTTACTGGAGCTTGCACTTCATGTATTAAAGCACAAGTTACATGAAACAGGAAGCACTGGTTTGTCCAATACTGTCTATTATTATTATTTTCCATCATCGCTATGCTATTTCAGTATTTAGAATAGACAAACACCATATACTTGTACTGAATTTTGTGGCGGGCTGGTCATATTTCGCCCACGGCTTGATTATTGGACTCCACAATGCTATCAAAAGAGGGAAAACAAAAATTTTGAAAATACTTGGCAAAACCCACCTTTGAGCGTGCCCCAGATTAACTAACTTCATTTTGACCTGTGAAATCAGAGCTTATTAGTGATATTGACAAGCAAAAACACTTAAGTTGAAGTTAAATGGATAATGTTGCTGACTAAAAAGTAAAAATTGGTTATCTCAGATTTCACTACATCATTTGCACAATCTGAAAAGAAATGAACAATATCTTATGATGTTCACTAAATCAAAATATGGTTATTTTAGATGCCAAAATGAAGGGAAAGAAAAAGTTGTAGCCTGCCTAAGCAAAAATGTTGCAGCAAGATCATCAACATAGCTAGTGAAGGATGAGACTACCTGTTGTGCATGAGTAGAAAGTTGTCTAATATACAAGTTTAAGATTTTTCTTGAATCATCACCTAACCACATCTTTCCTATTTAGGAGAGAGGAACACTACCTCGATACGGAACATTTTGAATGCGCGTTGAACTCTTCAAGTATAAATTGGTTAGTTCACAACCGAATTCAAACTTGACAAATTCGCAAAGGGAAAAAAATACAATAAGGAGATTCAAAACACTCATACAAAAACACACAAAGGAACACAAAGATTATCCGACATAGATTTGGAATGACACATATCAGTCCACATTGCTGGAAGCTCTTATGCTGCTTCTCATTGTGGGATCTGAAAATTACTTTTACATGTCCCTATACAGATAGTCTGCTGGGCAGGACTAAGCCATGCATATCCAGATGACCACATATGCTCAGATGACACAATATCCGAGACTCTTAAGTTATTTTCCCAGAAATGCATAATGAAGTTTACTGAGATTAGTAACATCTACAGAAAGTCACTAAATACTGAGAGTATGAAAAATAGAAAATGTGATTATCTCAAACGTCTCCAAGATACCCGGGCAGCATGTGCCTACAATGTAATCAGGAGTATTGATTCTCTAGTCCCACATCGTGCACTCTTAAACGGGTTTGGGCCTAACATAATGACCATAAAACACATCTGTCAGTTGAAGCAAGATCGAACTTTTTCCCTAGTCGTAAATGTTAATCTGTACATCCTGCTCACATCCAACTTAGTTTCAGTTCCAACTTCTGTCCTATACTCTTTTATTTGGCTCCCCACATTTAGCATTACACCTTCACCAAACAACCATAAGATGGTATAACAAATGTTACACAAATTTATAAAAGTCATCGTTCTATATCTTCTACTGTTTCTGGATCTATTTAAGGATCCCCTCTTCTTAATCAGATCTTCATCTGTTGTTCCTTTATTCATAAAATTATGCTTACATGACATCACCTTAGGATCCTGCATTGCAAGTCTGGTACGCTCTCGAATCCGTTGTAAAGTTTCTGCAAAATGGTTCAAACATGCTTGAAAACATTAAAACCTTATCCACATAAGCAGCTCAAATGAATTACTGGGGCATGTTTTAGGTACCTGGACTGTGTTTCCTGCCTTTATTCCAAGGTGTGTTCCCTTTATTAGCTTTAGATATCCTCATCCTCCTCAACTTCTCTCTGTCATTCAACTCCATATCATCCTCACTTGGCTGCTCGGCAACAGCAGAATTCGAGCTTCCTGAATATTTGCCCATCCTCACACCACCAAAATTGTTTTGTTCCTCATTGCTTTGTGTGTTTTTGGTGGGTCCTTTTTCGAGGGTGGCTACTGCCCTTATCATCAATCCACCCCGAAATAGCTTAATTTTTGAATTTGGAGCTTTTTGTGGTATGCAGAAAGAATTCCACAACCTATACTCCTTGTTGTGTACAGACCTAGTACTAAAGAAGGTTCTAGAACTAACTGAACAGACATTGTTCTGAAAACAAGGCTGTGTTGTAGCAATATCTGCACAATAAAAAATTAAGAAAACATAGTTAATTCAATACATATATCACAAATAGGCGACATGTTATGAGATTGACCCTTAGAGAATGAAAACTAAAAGCGTTAACCTAATAAAGGCATGGGGAGCTCATCCAGTCTAAGTCCAAGTCGCACAAATTAAGAAGAGAAACCCAATGCAATAAAATTTTCAGATTCCATACACCGACTAGTTGTTAACAAGCCAGAGACTGAACTGAAATACTCTTGTTATATATTTTAGGGTTTATTCTTGGAGTGAAGAAGATAATGCTGGGAAAAAACACAAAGGCGGTTGCAGGAAGGTAAAGGGACTGTTGATTAGGGGAAGTTGTGAGGAACGCAGTGGGAGGTTTGGGTTTGGGTTTGGGTTTTGGTCACACAGCGATAGCCACAAAACTTTCAGTTTGTCCGAAAAGGTTACAGGCGCTGGATAATATAGCTATGATATTTTCGAGGATTTTAAACTTGACACATAAATTCGGAGTGAAATTGAAATATCTGTCAAAAATTTATCTTCTTCCTAGTTTTCGCAATGAAAATTAAATTACCCTCGTGCTTGTTCTAATTAGTTATTGTTATAAATATATTATATTATAGCTTCTTGAATAAGCTTATCCATATGGGATTCTGTCGTAAATATGTTAATCCATTTAGTACTATATTGGAAATAAACTTCCTCAACAAGCTTATCACTTCAGTACCTGGTTATGGATAAACATTACCCTTGGTAGAAGATTATCCATACCAGGTATAATAAGCTTATCCTTTCAATATACTATTATGGATAAATATTACCCCGGTAGAAGATTATCCATAACGGGTATAAGGAGCTTATCATTTCAGTACTGCGTTATGGATAACCATTACTCTTAGTATAAGATTATCCATATCAGATATAGTAGCAGCTTACATACCAGCTTGTAGTAGCTTACACAGCAGCTTGGAGTAGCAACTTACACAGCAGGTTATAGTAGCATCTTACACATCAACTTGCAGTAGTAGTTTGCACAATAGCTTCCTTTCTTCTATAAATAGAAGAGTTTTTAGTTCATTATGTACATCAGTTTGAATTCGAATAATATACCAGTTTCTCTCTATACATATCTTTACTTTACAGTCTTTATTTTATAACACGTTATCAGCACAAGACTCAGTCATCTCTAGCAAATATTTTGAAAGTATCTGAGGTAAGAACTTTCTTATTAAATAATGTCAAATATTTCTAAACTTGAATTTGTAGCCTGGATATATCGGGCAAAAGCTAAATGTCTTGGGTGCTTGATGCTGAAATTCATCTTGATACAATGAGTCTGGCAGACACCATCAGTGATAAAAATCAGGCATCAAACCAAGATCGTGCCAAAGCAATGATATTCCTACGTCATCAGCTTGACGAAGGCCTGAAAATGGAATATCTTACTGTTAAAGATCCAGTCATACTGTGGAATAATTTGAAAGATAGATATGACCACCTGAAGATGGTCGTTCCTCCACATGCACGATATGATTGGACTCATCTAATGCTACAAGATTTTAAATCTATTAGTGAGTATAATTCTGGTATGTTCAGAATTATTTCCCAATTAAAATTATGTGGTGATAATATTACTGATTATGGTATGTTGGAGAAAACTTTCACCAATTTTCATGTCTCGAATATGCTCATGCAGCAGCAATATCGAGAGATGGAATTTAAAAAGTATTCTGAACTTATCTCACGCCTTCTTATAGCCGAGAAACATAATGGTCTATTAATGAAAAACCATGAAAGCCGACCTACTGGTTCTTGTCCATTCCCTGAAGTGAATGAGACGAACTTCCACCAAGCTAGACGTGGAAGAGGTCATGGCCCCAGTCGTGGTCATGACCGTGGTCGGGGAAGAAACTCTAATCATGGTAATAATTACGCACCAAAGAACCCTCCTCGCCACCAGCGGTGAAAAAGGAAGGAACAAAAACATGAAGCGGTGCAATCACCAAATGCAGAAAGTGCATGTTATAGATGTGGAGGAAAAGGGGATTGGTCACGTACCTGTCGTACGCCAAAGCACTTGGTTGAGCTTTATCAAGCCTCCCTGAAGAAGACAGAGAAAATTGTTGAAGCAAATTTTATTTCTGAAGAAAATTTAGACTTCATGTATTTTGATGTAGCTGATGACTTTGCACTCTCAGAAGGAGAAACAAGTCATGTAATCGGTGGTGAATCAATAAAAATATAAATATTTTAATTTTTGTTGTTTGAGAGTATGGTTATGTAATTGTTGTACATAAAGAAAAATTATGATTTGATAATGATATTTACCATAATATATCTTATTTATGTCATTTTGAAGAATATGGATAACATTACTAGATCAACTTAAACTCTATGTGAGTTTGCAAGAAATATACAACCACCAGAAGTGGTTATATTTCGTATATCTCATTGTAAGTATATTTTGTTAACCATCAGAAGGGGTATATGCCTATGATCACCAGAAGCGATAATCTAGGCATTCTATGGTTACAATTGAAAATAAGCTATATAAATATTCTCTATATTAAATGCACGTTTCGATTTGCTCCTGAAGTAGTAAATATTTTAAAAAAGAGGTTAAGGCATCACAATTTGATGTGATTAATGCACATTCAGATAATTATGTTCAATTTTCTTGAAGGATGAAAATTTTTGATAGTAATAATTCATTCCCTGAAGTGAATGTGACAATATATATTAATAAATATGGTAAATATGAATGCACTTTTGATGTAAATATATTCACCTCCAGAAGAGATAATGTAATTGAGAAAATATATACTCAATATTTCGTATTTTAAATTTGCTCTTGAAGAAGTAATACAATTTGAATTGCCTCCTGAAATAGGAAAATATTATGAAGACGAGTTTTCTTGTGCTTAAACAATTGTTTATTTGATTGTGATTTTCTCTTATGATACCAGAAGTATCTAAGCAATATTTGATGGTACAAAATGTATCAACAACTTCTGAAGAGCTAACTGTTTGCCTAGAAAACACATGACACCAGTAGCGTCCGACAAATATTAAATTATGGATAGTAATTGAAGGCTCTCGAAGAGCTTATTTACAAATATATCATTCATATTATATGATTATGGACAAAATATATGTTGTAGTAAACCCGGAGTTTACTAAAATAAATGGCTATCATATTAAGACTATAAATGATTGGAATATTGAAAATCTTCATGTTTCCACAATCATAGGGGTAAAATAATATTTACATGAGAAGTTGCCCATATTATTCTTCGATTTGTACTACATCATGTATTACGGCAAACCAGAAGTTTACTAATACAAAAGTAGCCACAATAAATCAGATGTTTACTAATGCAAAATAGAAGTTTACTAAGAGATAACACATGCCATTATAAACTTGAAGTTTTCATTTGCCATTTTTAAATGAGCTATTTGAGAATTTAGATAAGCATATGCTGAAGAACTAAAAGATTCTTCAAGAATTCTCATGTGTTGCTTGTTCTCATAATAAATTGATTATACCAGCTAAAATTGGGACTAAGATCCGTGATTCTGAAATATATAAAAGGTGAATATGGGCCCATTCACCTATTATGTGAACTACTTATAGATGCATATATAAGATGGTTACATGTATGTTTATTATCAACCTGCAGTTTGGCATTTGAAATTGTTTTTCTCACTTAAGAGCATAAATTTCAGATTATGAAATCAAGACAGTTCATCTTGATAATGCTGGTTTATATACAAGCTAGTTTAGCAGTGAATGCCTCCTATTAATGGCTAAACTATTATTTATGAGAATAAAGTTTTATGTGTTGGTCTAAGATTTTCTAAATTACATATAGCAACATTTGTATGCATCATACCGACAATATATGATAAGTCCTCCCCTCATAATTGGTTTAGGATAAGAAATTAAATATTTTACTATCTTTTGATGTGTGGTATATGATTAATTTCTCTACCACAATGCACAAAGATATATTTCCCAAAGAAGATTTGGGATATATGTTAGTTTTTCTAACACCTGGGGAATGGAATAAATAGCTGAAAAATATGCTATATGAATTGAATTATCATTAATAATATGATCCTCACTTAGAAGATAATTCAAGTCAAATGCCAGAAGCGTTTGCTGATCCAAAATCAAATATTATATTTCAGCTGCAAATGCTCCTATTAAATTTAAAGTCTCTGAAGGATAGAGTTTACTGTACGCATGACGCGTGGTAGACCAATTGGTTTCAAAGGTAACAATCATTGAAAAATGATAAGGAGCTAATGATTAAAATGATCATAATGAGGAGGAAATGAGCTCTAGAAGAGCCTACGATATAATATTTCACGAAACTCCATAAGAAGTTGGGGTACCTGAAAATAAGAAAGTGATGAGATATCAACAAGTTATGCCGCTCAGGAACCAATACAAAATGACCATCGACGATATATTTGATACAATATAGTGCACAATACTGTGAAATAATGTGAGGATCGGACCATTAGTCCAATGAAGATGTCATGCCATTTAAATGCGAGTCATAACCTATATGACTCATTTGATTAAATCTCTATAAAGATCCCTGAAGGATTTAAAATGCTTGAAACGTATAAGTTATAAGTCTCGAGAAATGTACTCGATAGATTATAAAGATCATGTACATTTTAAATCAATCTGGGCGCAAGTGATATAACTGCCTCAGTAAATATTTGCTGAAAGAGAGTTACATAAATAAAGTTATTTGTCCATGTATTTTTATAAAGAAAATGTCATCAGAATTTGCATCAGAATTTGTTACACTTGCTGTTTACGTTGATGACATAAATCTTGTTGGAACTCCACAAGAGCTCCAAAGGCAATTGAATAGCATAAGAAAGAATTTGAGATGAAAGATCTTGGAAAAATAAAATTTATCTTGGTCTGCAAATTAAATATTTAGCAGACAAGATCTTTATCCATCAATTTGCCTATACAGAAAGGGTCTTTGAACGTTTTTATATGGACAAAGCGCACCCATTAAGTACATCAATGGGTGTTCGATCACTTGAAATGAATAAGGATTCGTTCCGACCTCCAGAAGAGGATGAGGAACTCTTTGGTCTTGAAATACTCTATCTCAATGCAATGGCTATGCACTTATGTATCTTGCTAATACTAACAAAAATGGTGCAGATCGTATTGGTTATACAGATACAAAGTTAGAATGCAGAGACTCAATATTTGAAACAAGGTTTTTATCAGGGGAAGTAAATACGCGATGCACTCTTTTTTCTTTATTAAGGTTTTTTCCCACAGGATTTTCCTTATAAGGATTTTAATGAGGCACCTAGCAATGCTTATTACTAAATATGTGTACTCTTTTTTCCTTCACTAGGATTGTTTCCACGTGTTTTTTCCTAGTAAGGTTTTAATGAAGCGCATTATCTTTTAATGAACATCCAAGGGGGAGTGTTATAAATATATTATATTATGGATGTTGATTTAGTACTCCGTTGTAAATAAGCTTCCTAAAAAAGCTTATCCATACGAGATTCCGCCGTAAATATTTTTATCTATTTAGTACTCTATTGAAAATAAGCTTCCTAAAGAAGCTTATCACTTCGATACCTGGTTATGGATAAACATTACCCTCGGTAGAAGATTATCCATACTGGTATAATAAGCTTATTCTTTCAGTATCCCGGTTATGGATAAATATTACCCCGGTAGAAGATTATCCATAGCGGGTATAAGGAGTTTATCCTTTCAGTACTCCATTATGGATAAACATTACTCTTAGTATAAGATTATCCATATAGGATATAGTAGCAGCTTACACACCAGCTTGTAGTAGCTTGCAAAACAACAGCTTGGAGTAACAACTTACACAACAATTTATAGTAGCTTACACAGCAGGTTGTAGTAGGACCTTACACATCAGCTTGTAGTAGTAGTTTACACATCAGCTTCCTTTCTTCTATAAATAGAAAAGTTTTCAGTTCATTATGTACATCAGTTTGAATTCGAATAATATACCAGTTTCTCTCTATACATATCTTTACCTTACAGTCTTTATTTTATAACAGTTATCCATATTTTTCATTTTATATAATATTGTTTCATTTTTAATTTGTTGCAATAAAAATAATATATTTTTATATTTTAAATAATTTTAATTTTAAACTTGTATATTTTCCCCTTTAAGTGATTCTATATGTTAATATGTATACTCATTAAATTTCAAAAAATATATATTTCTAAACGCAATGCATATCAAGAATAAAATAATGCGAAGGGAGCATTTTCTTATATCATTTTTCAAGGGTTATCAATATCAACGTATTAATAATAACTTTTGAAATAACACGATATATTAAAGCGTTATTTTTCTTCAATAAAATTTGGTAGCTCGATGGTATGAACAATGGAAAAAAGACAATGACGGAAACTCAATTTCTTAATTTAACCTTATTATTTAAGAGTTTATGTTCTATCCGCCAACTAAGAAAAATATAACACAATCATATCACACATTAGGTGATTAACAAAAACTTACTAATAAACATTAATAGTTAATTCTATCATAGGTTAAAATTCACCAACACTTATTAAAAAAAAAAAAAAATTGTCAGTATGAATACCTCAAATGCATTATTGAATTATGATCCTCCCATTGCTGGGCGGACCTAGAGCATACAATACGGGTTCTCGGGAATCCAGTAATTTCTGCGTAGACCTTGTATTTATATTAAAAAATTCACTAAATATTTATCAATATCTAATTGTGAACTCGGTTATTATTGCATAATAATCTAAAATAACGGTAGAAACCCATAAATCTCAAATTTTGGATCCATCTCTGTCCCATTGTTAAGTAGCCTTTTTGTAGTATCAGTTCCTTCTTTTTTTCTGCAAATATTTCGCCTTTCAAATGTGTAACCATTCAAATTTGAAAATTAGTTTATTTGTCGATCCCAAGTGTTTTCTATTTCCTGCCAAAAATTAATTAGATGACTATAACCTAAAGAAGATGTTCGACCAGCCTACAAGAGCCTTTGGTTCACAACAAGCCAACAAGATGATAATTTAGCCCCAAACGATGAAGCATGCCCACTGACATAGGATTAGTAATAGAAGTATCAGTGGCGAAACTAGTAATTTTTTTAATGATGTTCAAATTTAAAAGAAGTGAAAAATATTTTCGACAAATGATGTTCAATATATGTTATATATTTCTAAAACGTACTTTACTATGTATACAATATAATTTTTCGATGAAGGGTGATCAACTAATGACCACGTGACTTTGCCACTAGTAATACCCAAAAGTGGAGCTAGCATATAATATACGGGCTCACGTAAACTCAATAACTTTTTCTCAAATCTTATATTTCACTGAATATTTATCATATTAACTTTAAATTATTATAGTAACTCATAAAATTTAAATCTTATTGTGGGCAATAATTTTTGCAACATATCAATGTTAAAAGGACATTCCACAACCTCTATTTTGTCTCGTGTTTTTTTTTTTTTTTTCTCCTTTTGCTGCTATTTGAGTCTTTGACCAGAGTGCTGATTGCCCGATGGAACATGAACCATGTTTTGTTTCGCTTTTTCCAAACCTTATCCACCTTAGTAGGTAAATTCACGTGCCCTATACGTCTATTGATTCAAAGTACTCACCATTTTCTTTTGACTGTCAATTGTAAAATTGATTACCACTACTAAATAATTAAGAGCCAATTCAGTTCCATAAGAAATTTCTTTTCTCTTCTTATAGCTAGGTTGGTGCTTAATTATCAGTCAATTACTTCAACAAACCATCTAAAGAAAAATCTCAAACCATGCTCTATTATATATAAACATTTTCAGACATGAGATATCACCAACAGCAGGAGAGAGCAAATGGCAGGCCTAGTACAGAATATCGTCATATCAAGTAGTGAGATGATAGCCATTACAGTGATTGTAGCATTTCCTTTAATGTCCATAGTAAATGCATATGCCGGTGGAATGAAGACATTGTGGTCGCTTGTGTTTACCTTTTGCAGCTCTAACTATAGCAAGGCAAGAAAACAACAAGGCAAATGTGAGGACTCAATAGTACTCTGTGTGATTTGTCTTAGTGACATATCTTTGGATGAGTCAAGGCGGGTTCTTAGCAAATGTGGACATGGATTTCATACTCAATGCATTGAGCCTTGGCTAAACATGAATTCCATTTGTCCTCTTTGCAGAAATCCTGTGCCTACTACCATTTCTGTGTGCTCTACCAGCAATCGCTTCGTTTCGTCTTTCATATCTGCTCTGGATAATATCTGGACTTGGTTGCTGGATCCACTTAGCTCTGGTGTCATAGCTTCTCTTTCCAATGAGGAATGCGATTTTCTTTGAGACAGACCTCCCCTGCAGTCTCCTAAAACCGAAAGGAACCAAGAAGAGGATCAACCCAAATTAACAAAATAGAGATAGAACAGGAGATATTGGAGAATTACTTGCTTTTCCTGTAGTTCTAAATTTTTATGGCGAAGATGTCATGACCCGCCACATCATCATGCCGCGTTGGTGCCATTTGACATATATTAATGTCATGTGGAAGCTTACATATAAAATAAGTAGCGCTTTATTTCTAGGAAAATCCTTGGAAGATTTTAGCTATGTAGAAAATTCTTGAGAGTGTACTTATTTGTAAATATGGAAGTAATTGTGAAACAATTATTATTTACACGCTAGCGCTTAAGTGATTAGTATAAACATGGGTCATTTATTTGTAAACTCACCAAGCAAAACAATCAATTTCTCTCTAATATAAAAGTTTCCTTTGACAATTCTCCTGTGTTCTAACATTCTCTTTGCTAACTAAGGCTCACTTGGCATAACAAGAACGTTAGCAAGTTGTGCAAGATTGTGAACGAGTTGCCGAGTACCGCACATGCTCTTAATTTAAGACTAAGGACGTGACAAAGAGCTGTGTATTTACAATTTTGAGTTTGCCAAAGATAATGTTTCAGAATATTGAATTAACCAAAAGATACAGAGTTAGTGTACATAATTTTTACATTATCAACAGGCTAGTAAGGCTAATATCTTAGCTGGACGTTGTTTGGTGGAAAAATTATTAAATACTTTCCAAGCAAATTAATCGAAATAATTTAAGGGGTAAATCATAGCCAAACGTAATCAATCACCGAATTAGAAGACAAACTTGAGACATAAAAGTAATCAACTATGGAATGATATAAACAAGGTTTTATTCATCAATATAATTTGATCTGCCTCTCCTTAAAGAGGTTCAAGATCTTACATTGATCTTGTTTATTGCTCCACTTGTGGAATATAACGTTCTATCTCTAGTGTAATCAAAGTTCTTCATTAAAGTAGCTTGACCCGCCTCTCCTTAAAAGGTTCAAGATGTTACTTTGATCGTTTATTGCTTCACTTTTGGAGTATAACTTTCTATTTCCGGTGTAATCAGAGTTCTTCATTAAAGTAGCTTGACCTGCCTCTCCTTAAAGAGGTTCAAGATATGTTCTCTTTCTTGGTATTTATAGTCTCAAGCTCTTTCAGCTGGTCACGAATGAGCCCATTGTTTGGTTGTGGAGACGTCCCCTCATTTATTTCAAGGACAACTGTCATAAGTCAAAAGTCATCAGAGTTGACCATTTACTATAAATTGGTCATGGTGGGGTTGACCCCAGGTCACAGAATGATCGAATATCTGCCAATATAGTTAGTCCCTCCATTCGTCGAGGTCGTGCCCGTGTCGACTTCGGTGAACGGATAGAGCGACGTAATCGGGGAGGGTCCTTCAACATGAGGTTGTGGAATTGAATTGTTGGTTGGCGAGTGGAGTGTCATCCCATACGGTTGTTCGTGCGCACCTTTTTATGAAACTGAATCGCTTCGTGTACGGTTATGCTTTAATGGCGATCGTTGGGCTCCGTGCAAGCAGAATTTGTTATTTATAACTAGAGAAGACATGTCATTTTATTTTTTACACGTTCATTATTCTTCTAAGAGAATTCTTGAGAAGCCTTTTCTTCTGTCAAATCGTATTTTTTCTATTCTTTCGATCATTATCATCATTGATTTCTCCGTTTCTCTCATCAAAGTTCTTCTTTCTCTCGCTCGTGAATCGACTATGGAAGGCACTTCTTCTCGCGGCAATCATCCGACTAATTCTCCGGCGGTCGAAAATCCCGCTCCAGCAAATAAAGGCTCAGAGTTGGTTGAATACGAAGAAGTTCTTTCAGTCGACGAAATTCTACCTCGATTAAGAGATCAAGTGATGTATTTCAGTGCACCGGGTGGCGTGGAACATGGGACATTTCTTCTCTAATGGGGGAAGTAGGAATAGACTAAATGCAAGAGTGATGACGTATCCCACGTTTTGTCGAGATTGCTCTTGCGAAGACCGAGGATATGGTAAAAATTGATCGTCGAGGGTATTGCTCGTCCTATGCTTACATCTTCCAGGTGGGGTGCACACTCCCGCTTCCGATGCTGATAGTAGACTTCTGCCGCTATTATGAGGTATGCCCGGCTCAACTTTCTCCTTACCTCTACAAACTGCTCCTCATGTTCATCAGTATGCAGAGCTAGCGGGTAAGGAGGTCACTTTGAGGCATGTGCTCAGTCTCTTTGCTCCCTAAAAAATCTGTGGCACCATGATCCATGCACGTCCACGAGCGTCGAAGAGTTTAATGGTTGGGCTAGATGACGAGGATATTCGTCACTCCTTTGAGAATTTCTTCTATATTTGGACTGAGCACCTGGTGGCGGACGCAAGTGGGTTCCCGGAAGTTTGGAACTTTGCACGTGAGACCTCGTTCCTGACTGGGCATCTGCCCTATTTTGACTTTCCTTATGCTTTGTACTTACGGTTATTGATTTACCTTCATTTTGGAGGGGATCCGAGACTAGGTCGAGGTAGTGCTTCCTTGTACTGTGGGCATTCGTACCTGGGCAACTTTTTGGGAGAGGCACGGTAGCAGGCCTATGACAGGTGGGATTTTGGCCCTTTCTCTTCTCCATTTCGTTTTGTTCTAACTGCGTCTATTGATTAGTTTGTCCGTTGTATCTTGAGAGACCACATCGTGTCAAAGCTCCACAATTGGCTTTCCATTAGTCGGGTGCACTCGCTAGACTAGATGTTATGCCTGTGCCCCGTCGAGTACCGAGGGCGGCATCGGTTGAATCGTTAGCGATCGCGTCCCCGACGCGAGTTATGCCATAAGATAAGACACCGTCAGGGTTTGTTTGTTCTCGGACGTGCTCGCCTTCAAATGAGGAGGAAGATAGCCTTCGTAGAAACAACGAGTGGAATTTGTGGCGACTCCTCCATCAGTGATCAACTTGGATTCTCCCCCGACGGATTCGGAGGGAGGTGCGACTGTGATGCTTGCTGGCAGGGATAAGGAGTTAGTTGGAGTTGGACCCGTTGGTTCTAGCCACGGTATTGTTGCTGCCTCAACGACCCCGTTTGAAGTTCTTGTTGCTGAGGTGGAGGGTCGATCCTTACAGGCAGTTGTTGGGACTTCTACTGTGCCATTGTCAGCTATGGTGAGTTACTCTACATCAACGGCGGCGGGGAGGGAGAAGAACATACTGGAGGATGAGTATGAGTCTGATTTGGACCCTTACAATGTTCATATTTTTTAGAACGGTATTACATATTCTACAGTGCATGTGGGGGGGAGGGAGGGTTGTTTTATTGAGGTTCCCTCGGATTTGAACTTATTAACTAAAGGAAATAGCTTGGTGTCGTAGTTTGAGTTATTATGTTCGGAGGCAAAAAATGCGTCTTTGAGGAGCATTACAGATATTAAAGTGATGAATGAAATGGTCGTGATGGGCCTGAGGGTACGTAGTCCGTTCTTAGCTCCTTCCTCCCTTCCCGTTTTAGCTTTTGCCTTAGCTTTGCCGTTCCTTTGTTTTGCAGACTTACTTGTTGGAGGTGGAGAATGTCCATAGAGCCAAGGTTCGCTCAAGGATCTTCTTACAAATGCTGGAAAAATATTACCGTTATCACGATCAGTGCTGAGGGATGCACGACTATTGACGGAATGAGCCCAGTAATAGGGCTTTGGGCAAGGAGTTGGGGAGGCGGGACCAGAAGCTGTTGCAGGCGCTTGGTAGTAAATGTGATCTTGAAGAGTAGATTTGTCAGAAGGACGAGGAGATTGAGGTGGGAAAAGGAATTACGACTGAGTGTGCGCACCTACAAGGCAGTTTGAGGGAGATAGAGTTGGAGGCTGAGCATAACCGGGTTAAGGCAGTGAAGGCAGCTGCAAAATGGAGCGAGAAACTGGCGGAGCTGGACGACAAGGTTACTGCCTTAAAATTTTGGGTAAAAGTTACTCGTCGAGAGCCGTGTTAGAGTAGTCGATTCATGTGCTTGAGTACCGACTTGAGTCGGAGAGGGAGATAGCGGCCCTTAAGGAGGTGGGGTTCGAGGAGCGGATTGGTGTTCTTGAGCAAGAGACTCAGGCCATGTTGGACCGGATTGCAATTCTGGAGGAGGAGAATCGGCAACTGTAGAACCAGGCTGGTTCGTCTCATACTTCAGTTTCCCACCAGGTTCACGAACTTTGGGTCTACGCCGAGGCTCAATTTGATGTTTACAAGAATTTATTAGAGGCGGGTGTCGTGATCGAGGCCGTTTACAAGGTGGCATGCCAGAGGGCTCGTGATGCTCGTGCCGACTGTAGTTATGATGTGGCAACACCCGAGGCTGATGATGGCGCGAGTGTCGCCATGGCGTTGATGGTGATGACGGTGATGGTGCCGAGTAAAGAAAATATTTGTTATTTTTCTTTATATTCCGTTCGTTTGTTGGTGTTCAGTTGTTTTTTGTGGTTTTTCTATGTTTTTTCTTTCTTGTCTCGACCGTTTGGGGCCGGTTGTAAGCGAGGAGTACCCGTATTCTTAGCTTTGTTAACAATTGTACTCTTTCTTCCATCATTTGTCTTTTGTTTTTGCTCTGTCTTCCGTTTCTCTCCTTTTCTTTTATCGATATGTTTGGAAGGGCAATCACCTCTCGAATTCGACCAAGGCCGTCATGCCAGTTTTGGATTTTATAATGATGGCCTTTTGACATGACATGAACGGGGAAGGGCAGTCACCTTGTAATGATGGAAATTGGTTTTTCTCTGCCCCGACCCTAGTGCGGTTGAGGTCGACCCTAATGGATTTGAAAGTGAGGGCACTTAGCCTGAGCCCCAGCTTGATTATGGTCGGACGTGATATATTTTGGTGGTGAAGGCACTTGGCCTGAGTCCCGATTCGACTGAGGTCGAACATGTTATATTTTGATAGTGAAGGTATTTAGCCTAAGTCCCGTTTCGACTGAGGTCGAACCTGCTATATTTTGATGGCGAAGACACTTGGGCTGAGTCCCGATTTAACTGAGGTCAAACATGCTATATTCTAATGGCGAAGGCACTTGGCCTTAGTCTCGGTTCGACTAAGGTCGAACCTGCTATATTTTGATAGTGAAGGCACTTGGCCTAAGTCCCGATTCGACTGTGGTCAAACCTGCTATATTTTGATGGCGAAGGCACTTGGCCTGAGTCACGGTTTGACTGAGGTTGAACCTGTTATATTTTGATGGCGAAGGCACTTGATTAAGTCCCTGTTCGATTGAGGTTCAACCTGCTATATTTTGATGACGAAGGCACTTGGACTAGTCCCGATTCGATTGAGGTCGAACCTGCTATATTTTGATGGCGAAGGCACTTGGCCTGAGTCCCGATTTAACTGAGGTCGAACTTGCTATATTTTGATGGTGAAGGCACTTGGCCTGAGTCCCGGTTCGACTAAGGTTTAACCTGCTATATTTTAATGGAGAAGGCATTTGGCTTGATTCCCGGTTCGACTGCGGTCGAACCTGTTAAATTTTAATGGCGAAGGCACGTGACCTAAGATCAGGTTCGACTGAGGTCGAACCTGCTATATTTTGATGGCGAAGGCATTTGGCTTGAGTCCCGGTTTGACTAAGGTCGAACCTGTTATATTTTGATGGCGAAGGCACGTGGCCTGAGTCCTGATTTGACTAAGGTCGAACCTGCTATATTTTGATGGTGAAGGTATTTGGCCTGAGTCCTGGTTCGATTGAGGTCGAACCTATTATATTTTGATGGCGAAGGTACTTGGCCTGTGTCCCGGTTTGACTTTGGTCGAACCTGCTATATTTTGATGGCGAAGTTATGTGGCCTGAGTCTCGGTTCGACTGAGGTCGAACCCACTATATTTTGACAGTGAAGGCATTTGGCCCGAGTCACAGTTCGACTGAGGTCGAACCTATTATATTTTGATGGCGAATGCATTGGTTTGAGTCCCGGTTCGACTGAGGTCGAACCTGTTATATTTTTATGGCGAATGCACGTGGCCTGGGTTTGGGTTCTGGCTTGAGACAGCCCTATGCCAGCTTCCGGCCGGACACCGCATTAGGGGTGAAGGAAATGCCTCATACTTTCATTCTGAGGGAGAGGAGGGGAACTTCTTCTTCTTGTCCGGTCATTTTCGGATCTTAGTTTCCCTTGATGCATTCAAGTATTATATGGTCGATATGCTTCCTTTGGTTCATTTGAGTTGGATCGCTTTTTCTTCCTTTTTCATTTTTAACGCTCCTTTAGCTTCGTTTCCAGGGAGAAACTATGCGATTTCCCTAGAAACTCCCCACAGACGGCGCCATATTGTTTGGTGGAAAAATTCTTGAATAGTTTTCAAGAAAATCAATAGAAATAATTCAAGGGGTAAATCATAGCCAATCGTAATCAATCACTTAATTAGAAGACAAACTTGAGACATGGAAGTAATCAATTATGGAACGATACAAACGGGATTTTATTCATCAAAGTAATTTGACTTGCCTCTCCTTAAAAAGGTTCAGGATCTTACATTGATCTAGTCTATTGCTCCACTTATGGAGTATAACTTTCTATCTCTGGTGTAATCAGAGTTCTTCATTAAAGTAGTTTGACCTGCTTCTCCTTAAGGAGGATCAGGATCTTACTTTGATCGTTTATTGCTCCACTTGTGGAGTATAACTTTCTATTTCTGGTGTAATGAGAGTTCTTCATTAAAGTAGCTTGACCTTGCCTCTCCTTAAAGAGGTTCAGGGTTTTACTTTGATCGTTTATTGCTCCACTTGTGGAGTATAACTTTCTATTTCTGATATACTCATACTTGTGTAGAAGAAGAAGCCCCCTTTGGGAGGTTCTCTCTTGGTATTTATAGTCTTAAGCTCTTTCAGCTGGTCACGAATGGGCCCATTGTTTGGTTGTGGAGACGTCTCCTCATTTGTTTCAAGGACAAGTATCATAAGTCAAAAATCAATGGCGTTAACCATTTACTATAAATTAATCGTTGTGGGGATGACCTGGTCACATAATGGTCGAATATCTTCCAATACAGACGTATGCTTTTCGTTCGAGCACTGGATTAAAATATAATCATGTTCATTACTCCCATTCAGATTGAAAATGGTGTTGCGCATCTTTGTATCTAATCACTCTTGGTTAGAATAAGTTGGAATTAGTATCGCTATATACTTTTAAGTCATAAATAGACTAATCATGTACCAGCTTGTGCACATTAATGTGTAAATAAGTCACATGGTGAGAATTCTTCAGTTTGGCTAATAAAAAACTGTAGTATTTCAATTGCATAGTTATCAGAATCCCAATTCTTGAAAGTTCTCTCTCTATATATATATATATATATATATATATATATATATATATATATATATATATGGATGGAAACATACATTTCGGAATATTTCAAATTTGGAAGAGTATTATATAAAAAGTTTAACTTATATATACCGTGGATATTGTAAATAAATTTCTGTACGATCAGTTCATCCAAGCAATATTTGTGGGTAAATTGTTATACCCCATAAAAAACTAGTATGCTTTATAATTTTGAAAATAATATAAATAGTTTGGGGTACAATTGGGACGTTACTGGGGTACCTTATGGAACCCATTGTTGCGATGTTTTGCATAATAATACTTAAGTTATAACCCATAAAAGATCTATTAGTTCAGTTCCTAGGATGTCTGTCCAAAATATATCATTGACAAACATCGGAGGAACGGCTAGAGACAAAGACTTGTTCAAAAAACTTTCTTTTGTTACTTCCTTTGCCAGCACATCAGCTACGTTGTTCTGCTCCCGGTAGCCGTGCCTCACCACCACGCTGCCCATCATTTGGATGATTGATCTGTATTCATCAATTAGAGGGTCAAAAATCATATTTTCATTTATTAACATTTTTTTTTCCAGATGAATCAATGTCTATTTCCAGCGGAACTAGGTTGTTTAGTTCTGCTAGTGTAGAGCCCGGATAATGGCCTGAATTTATGCCCTTGTGTTTGTTGTTTGAGGTATGTTGTTCATGTAACCCAATATCGAGTCTCCATTGTGGTTTCTGAAAATCCCCCATGATCCTCATATTTCTGGGTTTCCTTTTGTTGCTCCATCAGTGTTCACTTTAAAGGATCCTCTGGGTGGGGGTATCCATTTTAGCATGATCTGATGTGTTATAACTGTTGAGTTGTTATTTGTAAACACATGGTGCTCTGTTGCCTTTGATATAGTGTTGTTGGATTTAATATGTTCTTTTTTGTTATTGAAAACATTGTTATTTCTTGTTAAGCAAATGTGCCAAAGACAGAACGTGATGAAGTTATCCCAACTGAGGCAGTTGTTGTACTTCACAGCTTTGAGAGTTTGCCAAGATGATTGCCACAGGTGGCTACTGAAGACTGGTTGGGACAAGGTGGAACCTAATGATTTTGATAAGGTATCATACTAAAAATGGCAACATTGGGATATTGGAAGAAAATGTGGTCAATGTCTTCCTGATTATTGCCATAGTAGTGGAATTGATGGGGATAGTTGATTCCTATAGAGTGGAGTAAGCTCCTAGTTGGGAGTTTTCTATGGGTTAGGATCTAGAGGAAATGCTTTATTTTGGGATGGGATGGGGTGGGATGGAGTGGTGGGGGGGGGGGGGGTTTGAAGCTTCCATATCCATTTGAAGGGTGCTTCTTCCCATGAGGGTGGTCTATTGTGTTCTTGCTTATGAAGGAGTAAGTAGAGCTATTGGAGAACTGGCCGCTGGCAGTCAAGTTCCATATTAGGTTGTCCTCTTTAGTGGTGGAACTGGGAATGGACACAAAATTAAAGAGGTTCAGGATGCTTGGGGGGATGGTGATGGACAATGTTAAGGTGTCGCAAGTGCCCATATTGTGAATTTCTTCAACCCTGACTCAGAGGTCATTTTGAGTTAAGAGGCCTTCTATCATTGATTGCTGGATGGTTAGGGATCCAAGTGTCGTTTAAAAAGTTGACCCTATTCCCTCTATTAACTACCCATATGTTGGCTTTGCTATAGATCTCTCAACCCTTTAGTAAACCCTTCTAAGTTTGGGATTTAGGGTTCTTTTGATGTCTCAAAGCATGGGTTGGTCTATCATATTGCAATGCTTGTGAATCAGAACTCTAGCCCAAAGATTATTGGTGTTCTTGTAAGCTCTCCATGCCAGATTTGAGAGAACAAATTTATTTTTAATGCTAGCTTTTTTAAGCCCTAACCCTCCCTCAGCTTTGGTTTTGATGACTATATCCCACTTAATCAGATGAAGCTTTTTCCTTTTAGGGGTGGTTCCCTAAAGGAAGTTTTTCTGGATTCTATCAGTCTGATTGTTGGCTTTGGTAGGAAGGTTGATGTATTGCATTACATGGCTTGGGATGCTGCTCAGGGTGGTCTTGGCCAGGACTGTTCTCCCAACCATGTTAAGGCATTTGGTTTTCCAACTAGCCAACTTGGTTTGCATATTATCAAAAATTAATTAGTATGGCTGCTTGCTTTTTGTGGAAAATGGGAAACTGTTAGATCATGTTTTAATAATGCAAATTATATACATGTGAAGGAAATCAAGTTCAAGAAGTAAAGAAGACTGCTGGAATGGTTCATGATGTACAAAGAAAGAAATCAATCAGCATGTGATTAGCAAATCTTGATTGGTCTTGTAAATCTGGGCACAATCTAATCAACAAATCAGTCAGCAATAACAATGATTAGCTGAGCTGGAAAAAAATCAAATAAGTCTTGGAAAGGCACGAATCATGGGCAGAATCACGGAAGACTAAAGGATACAATGAGATCTGGGAAGCGGCCACATTTAGAAGATCCAACAATGAAGGAGAAATCAAGTGAAGCAATCCTCTGCTGAAGGAAAGCAATCAAGAGAAGCAACAACTCATTCCTTATTCTTGGAAAGAATCAATTATTTCCAAGGATCAAATCTTTTGGGTTGTCAAGCCTCTACCATCCATCAAAGTATTTGTACACCCTTGTAAACCCTACCTTAGATATACTTTGATTAGACCAAATCACTCTCTTTATTCTACTGGAAACAAGCATTGTAGTTCACTAAGATTTATTGAATAACAAGTCATGGATAGAAAGAGAGAACACAACTGGTGAGGCATTGTATAAAAAACGAGTGCTAGAGAAACTGAGCTATATACAACATATATGTACTAGGAAGAAACTCATTTACTAAAGATAAATCCTTTGCAATCTAAGGGGATTGGATTAGGATTCACATTAAATCCGAACCAGTATAAAAATTTGGGGTTTTTTAATTCCTGCAATTATTTTTTGCTTTTTACTTTCCGTTATATATGCTAAATTATCATATTCAGTCGACTACTCAAGTTATAAGTCAACTTATAAGCAATTAATTTTAAGTATTTACAATTCACACCTCCTATAGTACTTTTAATTGGTATCAGAGCAAGGCTCACATTTTACCTTTTGCTCAATAACTTGTGAGAAAAGATCATGGCAAATCAAGTTATCATCGGAGCTTTCTTTTAGGAAGGAACTTCACAAGTTAGACCACCATACTTCAATGGACAACATTTCTCTCACTGGAAAGTACGAATGTAAAACATTGCTAAAACATACAATGTCAAAGTTTGGAGAGTTATTAAAAAGGGAAACTATACCCTACCTACTAGCACTCCACCACTTACTGATCATGATGATATAGATTCATACTCAAAGGAGCAACTGGAAGTGTTACAAGCAAATAACAAGGCAATAAATCTTCTTTACAATGCTATAAGTGATGAGGAATATGAGAAAATATCGAGTTGTGATACAACCAAAGAGATGTGGGATAAACTTGAGGTCACCTATGAGGGAACCAGCAAAGTAAAGAAAACTCACATCAACATGCTAGTTCTTGACTACAAACTCTTCTCAATGAAAGAAAGAGAATTCATTGATGAAATATTTGCCAGGTTTAGTAAGATAATTAGTGACTTAAAGGCATTTGGCAAGCCCTAGACCAGTGGTGATCAAGTCGAAAAAAATTCTCAGAAGTCTACCAACCACTTGGCAGACCAAAGTAGTCACTTTGGAATCACAAGACCTAAACAAATTATCCTATGATGAACTACGAGGAGAACTCATTGTTTTCGAAAGGACGTATTTGAAAAAGACAAATTAGGAGGAGAAAAAGAAAATAGTTGCATTCAAAACCTCAACTGAAATGGATGAAAGTGAAATTGATGATTCTGAAGATCTACAAGAAGATATTGCTATAATGTCTAGAAATATGTATGGGCTTATAAGGAGATACAAAAACACAAAGAAAGGAAGATTCCTACCAAGACGATCTAGGTAATACAATGAATAGGATAAGAATGATGGAAAATGCTACGAATATGAAAAATTTGGGTACATTCAAGATGAATGCCCATAATTGAAAAGGAAGATCTCTAGAGGCTTCAACAAGAACAAATCCTTTGGTAGTTGGAGCCATGAGGACGACTCAGATAACGAAAAAATAACAAATCTTTGTTTAATGACAATTCTAGAAAATGAAATAAACAAAAAATCAGGATGCTGGACAGATGAAATGATTCAAATGATGATAACTATTTCATGGCACGAGGTGAAACTAGTGAGGTAAGATCTCATTACTACGAAAGATGTAAAGAATTACATGATTTTCTTGATTCAACCTTAAAAGAGTCTCAAAGAATGACGAATGAAATTAAGAGACTCACTAGGGAGGTTAAAGACTGGAAACTGAAACACGAAGTATGTAAAATCGAAAAAGAGGTACTTCAAGAAGAGTTAGAGAAGTTGCAAATGCAGCTTAACAGCTTGCGCAAATCCACCAGTCATAGTTCTGTTAGGTCAAACCAGACGACTTTCAAGTCAACTAAAAAGGAACCTATGAGAATCAAGTCGACCAGTCGGTCGGACCAGATGACTTACAAGTCAATTGGGAAAGAGCCAACTAAATTTATGTCGGCTAATTCTAACACTTATGAAAGACGGGTCTGGAGCTAAATGTCATTACTGTAATAAAAGTGAGCATAAATATTCTGCTCGTTACTTTCGTAAATCAATTGTGTCAAGTTGGGTTTGGAAACCAAAAAATTATGAACCTAGTAACACTAACCCACCAAGACCCAGGCAAGCTTGGTACCTAAAAGAAAGTGATCATTTTGTCTTGCAGGAACACCACAGAGTAAGTCGCAAAGGAAAATAGTATCTACATAGTGCGTGTTCCAGTCATATGACAGGTGAAAAAAAAATTGTTCAAGGAAGTTACAAAGATTGATGGAGGAAGTGTAAAATTCGGAGACGATTCAAGGGGCAAAATAGTTGGTACTGGAACAATTCCTTTCAATAAAAATTGCGACATTACTGAAGTATATCTCATTGATGGCCTAAACTACAATCTCTTTAGCATAAGTCAACCCTGCAACTCAGGATATGAGGTAAAGTTTAAGAGAACATGGTGTGCTATTGAAGACGAATCAAGTAAGATAATTCTTCCGGGAAAAAGGTATGGAAATATTTATATACTTGATGGATTTGAAAAGATAGATGGCCACATTTGCTTATCCTCTGTGTGTGATGATCCATGGTTATGGCATAGAAGACTTGGCCATGCTAGCATGCATTTAATTGAAAATCTATCTAAATATGATTTAGTTATTGGTTTGCCTAAACTGAATTTCTCTAGAACTCATATTTGTGATGCATGTCAAATGGGTAAGCAAACCAGAAATTCTGTAAAAAATAAGGATATAGTATCTACTTCAAAGCCTTTGTAATTACTCCATATGTATTTATCTAGGCCTACTAGAACTGCTAGCATAGGAGGTAAAAGGTATACTTTTGTTATTGTTGATGACTTTTCATGTGCACCTCGTTAATCTTCTTGTCTCAGAAGGATGAAGCCTTAAGAAATTTTGAAGTTTTTTGTAAAAAGATTGAAAGAGAAAAGGGATATATGATCTCAAAAATTCAGAGTGACCATGAAGGAGAATTTGAAAGCAGAGCTTTTGAAGACTTCTGCAATGATCAAACATACACTCACAATTTCTCTATACCACGCTCATCACAGCAAAATGGGGTTGTGGAAAGGAAGAACAGAACTCTCCAAGACATGGCAAGAACCATGATACTAGAACATTCATTGCCAAACCATTTGTGGGCAGAAGTCATAAGTACTGCTTGTCACATCCTCAATCATTGCCTCGTAAGACCAATTCTGAAGAATACCCCTTATGAACTCTAGAAAGGTAAACATCCCAATATCAGTTATTTCTATCTCTTTGGAAGCAAATGTTTTATTCATAATTAGAAAGTTTTCCCAAGAAGTGACGAAGTTATTTTTCTTGGTTACTCGTTAAGTGATAGATATTTTAGAGTTTACAATAAACATACTTTATGTGTAGAATAATCTGTACATGTTATATTTGATGAAAATAATCCATTGGTCGAGAAAGGAACTATTGCAAGTGATGAAGAACAAACTCAAGAAGCTCAGGACAAAGGAAAATCACAGGAGTCGACTAACATATCTGGGGTGATCGAGTCAACTGGAAAAAATAACAGCCATACTCTAGACCCACAAGTCGAGTCGACTACAAATATAATTTGACCAAATGAATGGAGAAGCGAACCCGAATATCCTCAGAAATTTATTATAGGGGATCCAAATGAAGGAGTGAAAACCAGGGTCGTCCTCAAGAAGAAAACAAATATTGCATTGATTTCTCAGATTGAGCCAAAAAAGGTAGAGGAAACATTGAAGGATTCAAGCTGGGTGCAAGCTATGCAGGAGGAATCAGATTAGTTCATCAAGAATCAAGTGTGGAAACTAATACCCAAACCTGAAAATGTGTCTGTGATCGGAATAAAATGGGTATTTAGAAACAAATTGAATGAGTATGGAAAGGTCATAAGAAATAAAGTGAGACTAATTGCACAGGTCTATTCACAATAGAAAGGAGTTGACTATGATGAGACTTTGTCCCGGTAGCTCGTTTGGAGTCTATACAAATTCTTCTAGAATACGCATCCTTTAAAGGATTCAGGTTGTTTCAAATGCATGTTAAAAGTGCCTTTTTGAATGGATTTATCGAGGAAGAAGTTTTTGTAAAACAACCTCTAAGCTTTGAGGATTCAAAATTGCCATACCATGTATACAAGCTTACCAAAGCATTGTATTGAATGTAACAGGCTCCACATGCCTGGTATGATAGGCTGTGTACTTTTCTTATTGATCATGGATTTACTAGAGATAAAATAGACCCTACTATATTTATTAAACAATCATCAGAAGGTAATCTCATTATTCAAATTTATGTTCATGGTATTATATTTTGTAGTGCTAACCCTCTTATGTGCAAGGAATCTTATGAAAACAAGTTTGAAATGAGCATGATGGGTGAATTCATGTTCTTCCTTGGGCTACAAATCCAACAAATCGAAGAAGGAACTTTTATTTATCAGACCAAATATACAAAAAATCTTATTCAAAAGTTTGATATGAACAATGCAAAATCAATTGGCACTCCTATGAGCCCTGCTACAAATCTAGACAAAGATGAACATGGCACCCTAGTTGATGAAACCAAATATGGGGGAATGATTGGATCACTGCTATATCTGACAACAAGTCGACTAGATATTATGTTCAACGTATATAAATGTTCCAGGTTTTAGTCGGCTCCCAAGAAATCATATTTGACTGTTGTAAAGAGAATCATTCGATATCTCATTTGAATTGTATCTCATGGATTTTGGTATCCTCGCTCTAACTCTTTTAAATTAGAAGATTTTTCAGATGCTGATCTTGCAGGTGATAAAGAAGATAGAAAGAGCACAAGCAACACTTGTCAATTACTAGGAAAGTCATTAATAGCCGGAACAGTAAAAAGCAAACATCAGTTGCCTTGTCCATTATTGAAGTTGGATACATTCCTATTAGACAATGTTGTGCACAACTTCTATGGATATCTCATCAATTGGGTGACTATGAGCTTTCATTTAAACCTATACAAATTTTTTGTGATAATTCTAGTGTTATTTGTCTTTCAAAAAATCATGTGCATCATTCTAAATCAAAGCATATAGATATTAAGCATCATTATATTAGAGATTATGTTCTTAAGGAAGATATAGAAATAGCCTTTGTTGGCACCTCTGCTCAATTAGCCGATATTTTACTAAGCCTTTGTTAGAAGAAATATTTTGTACTTTGAGAAAATTACTTGGTATTATTTTCTTTTCTAATAACTCTTAGGACCTATGTGCACAATTACTTTTTAAGTGCTATAATTATCCTTTTCCCACGCATTAATTACGCCTCCGATTTTTTCCCTATCTTTTCACTTTGTTCACATCAGTTCGCAGTTCGAAAATGGAAAGCCAATCATTACGTCTTCTTAACTGACAACTTTTCCTTTTCTGTACTCAACCATCAAAACTCCTTTCTTAAGTTAGAAAACCATTTACACTCTCATCTCCATCTTCTCTCCAAAACCTCGAGCAAATCCCATTTTCTACTATGGCGAAACACTCCAAGAATCCCGCTGTCTCCACCAGAAAAAGTACCTACTCTAAGGCAAAACCTCCTTTTGTGCCTCTTGAGCAAGTAGACCTAGGGTCTGATCACTCTAAAGGCTTCGCCACATCTTAGGGTGATCTCTCAGAGCACTTGATAACATGATAAATTGTATAGTTTGGCCTATGTTCGGGCTCTAACTTAAAGATGCTTTATTATTGTAAATGTGTAAACAATGCAAAAATTGGCTATAATGGTGACTTTTGTGTTTCACAGTAGTGCAATAATCAAATGAGGACTTATGATGGTGATCCGGCAAAAAATGGAGCTAATGGATGAAAAAGGGAATGAAACTTGTTTGGCATAGGAGAAACCCACTAGCGCAACCTTAGTGCGCTCGCATTAGTCCAGCAGTCAGAAACATAATAAAACTCCACTAACGTGGGCAGTAGTGCGGCCTTAGCGTATCCGCGCTAGTCTAGATGCGGGAACAATATTTTGAAAGGGCAAAGTTGGAAGTCCAAGCAAAATCCACACAAACTATGAAATGTTTAAAATGTCCAACAGAAAAGGAGAGTTCGAGTTTTGAGAAAAAGGAAGAGATGTAAGGAGGCAACTTGGAAAACAATTTCTTATCTCTCTAATTTGTTCTTCTATAAATGACTATGAATTCTTTTGTAGTTTTCCTTATTATTATGAGTAGATAAATCTTTTAATATAAGGTTTTGGAAAATCCGTTGGGGATGAATTGGTTGTTATATTAATATAGTTTTGATTTGGTTGTTAATCTTTATTTATTCAACTACGTTTGGATTATGGTTAATTGAAAGTATCCGCAATTAATCGTTCCTATTTATTATGTATCTGCTTGAGAGAGAGTGAATATTTAGGTAGTTTTTTGAACAAAATCACTCCCGGAGTATAGACGAGAGTCATAACCAAGGTTTTAGAGGTTGGATTAGAGATAACAATACCTCGGGTGCAATCTAAGTGAACTGTAATGTGGATCTAGCTAGCGTAGCTTGAGAAGTGCGTCTAGTAAATTATCATAATTGCTTGAGAGAGATTTATGATAGCTGGAGAGTTCATAATTGATAGCGGCAACTAAGTCACAACTATAAGAAATATACAATCAAGGAAATCAACAATGGGGGAAGCCATTACCTTAGACCTTATTCCAATTGTTTACACATCAAGCATAGTTAATTTCCAGCTATTTATTTATTTTCAGTTTTAGTTGTTAGAAATACCACCACTTGTTAATCACAACGTTTGGGGAAATTGATTTTGTTGAATTTAGTAAATCCAACAAAAGTAATTAATAGGTTAATTCCATGTGGTTCGACTATGGGCGTAAATACTCAGATTATATCTGCAACGTCTGCGTGTTTTTTTATAAGACATAGTTTGGCGTTATCAAATTTTGACATCGTTGTCGGGGAATTAACGGTGTTATCAATTACAATTCAAAGAAGTACAAAAATTCTTAGTGTAGTCTGTTTTCTCTATACCAAATCTTTTAATTGTAATTCTTACGTTTGAACTCTTGTGGAATTCGGGTGTATGCCTAGAAATTCTTCGAGGACTGGAGAACTGCTAGAAGACCCCAAGAAAATATTCAGGGCATTGAACCATGCCAATAAGAGAATCCAACAATCACATCAACCACACCAGCTCAAATTTGACATGGGTGACGCAAAAAATGTCATTGGAAACGTTGTGGATCCGCCAGCAAACCCCAACGTCCGAGTAGTGGCACCTCTTGTGCCCAATGTTGCACTTTATGACTGTGGTATAGCCAACATTTGATAACCTGGCTACTACCATAGTTATGCCTGCAATTCAAGCGGAGACTTTCCAAATAACCAATAATATGCTGCATTTTCTGCAGAATAAAGGATTCTTCTCTGGATCACACATTGAAGACCTTCAGCAACACTTGAAAAATTTGCTGTCAATTTGTGTGTCCCAAAGGCAGCCAAATGTGACCCCGGAAGCCGTCAAGTTATTATTGTTCCTATTCTCTGTGACCGGGAAAGCTCAGACTTGGCTAAATTCGCTCCCTACAATTCTATTGTCACTTGGGAGGAATTAGTCAAGAAGTTCCTGAATAAGTTCTATTCGTACAACAAGAATGCCAGATAGATTGATGAAATATTGCAGTATAAGCAGCAGCTGATTGAGTCCTTGCAAAAAACTTGGGAAAGATTTAAAGGGATGCTAGTGTGAGCACATGATTTTTGCCCCAAGCAAATAAGTCCAAAATAAATATACAAAAATGATTTTTGTGTGAAAGTTGTTGATTATTGTGTAGAAATATCAATGTTTGTTTTTATTTGTTGAAAATAAAGTAAAGAAAATTAAAACAAAAATACAATTTGAATTCATGTAAGATAATTACTAGAAAAATTAGAAAATCAAAAGAAAATACAAAATACAAGGGATAAATACATTGGGAATAAATACAGAAGAAAACAACTATAAAATACAAGAAAATACAGAAAAAATAATAAATAAATACAATTTGAAAATACAAAAAAAAAAGGTATAATACAATATAATACAAAAATACAAGGTATTTGGGCCAAATTACAAAATCCATTAGCCCAATTAACACAGAACAAGGCAGGCCCAAATGAATTAATACCGGTCTGTCTATTCACAAGACCAAAAAATGACGTATCAGGCAAACAATTCTGGGCCGTTGATAAATTTAATCAAACGGACTAAATAAACGGTTTTCTAGAAATTGAAAAGACACAGTTAATTGAAACAATCAAAGCCGTCCAAATAACTGATCTAACAGATAAAAGGGGGACCTCACTTAAACTAAATGACATCGTTAACGCAAAGTAACCACAACCGTCTATCTAGTTAATCTAACAGATGAGAGGAGGGTTTCATTTAAATCAAACGACATCATTTAAAGGCCAATTGAATCCTAGCCATTCATTTAATCTAATCCAACGGCTGAGGGGCGTTGTTACAGATTCAATATATCAATACCCCATCTTTTCATTCTCTTATTTCACACCTTACACTTTCAGACCCCAAACCCTAGCCGCCCCCATTTCCCTTCCCCCGCTCCACACAAGCCACCGAAACCCTACCGGTGATCTGCTACTGGTCGTCTTCTCTGGCCAAAATCTATCACCCCTGAACCCTCCTCTTCTCCTCTACCACCCGATCCTACTAGCCCTCGTCCAAATACCCTTCCTTCTCCCCAAATCTTGAAACACAGGTCGCCGGAACCCTAGCCGGCGACCACCAACCAATGAACCAGCTTCCTCCCTTAACACCCTAAGACCACCCTGAACTCCTCTTTCACCCCATCCAAACCCCATCCCTCGAATCTTAGCCCATTGTTTCGAATATCAAAAAATATTCTACCGGAATCCTACTCCGGCGTATACCCCCAAACCAAAACCTTCCCAAATCTAACCCTAGACCTTTAAATCACCACTCTTTAGCAACAAACATGTGACGACCCGGCCCGTCATCACGGGAATTACCACCCTATTATGTTGAGATTACATGTTTTATGCTTTTATATCAGTATTATAATCTATCGGGTGAGTTAGGAATGAATTGGATTGAAAATGAGGCATATAGCCTTTTTGAAGGAAACATGAATATGGAAAGTCAACCTAGAGTTGACTATTTAGTTAGAGGGCTCGGAATCAAATTCTGATGATTTGGTCAGTTCCGGGAAGTGATTTGTGACTTATAGGAGCGATCAGAATTGAATTTGGAGGTCCGGTGTAGAAATAGGCTTGAATTGGCTAAGGTCGAATTTTGGCGAAGTCCGAACGGTAGGTGAGATTTTGATCCAGGGGTCGGAATGGAATTTCAGCAGTTCCTGTAGCTTTGTTATGTGATTTTGGATATGTCCGCAAATTTTCAGGTCATTCGGACGTCGTTTGGTCGGGTTTTTGATTGATTGTGTAATTCAGAATGTTTTAAGGAATTTAGGCTTGAATTCGATGTGAATTATGGGTTTCAATGTTGTTAGACGTGTTTTGAGGATTGGAACAAGTTCGAATAAGGTATTAGGATGTGTTGGTGCATTTGGATGAGGTCCCGTGGGCCTCGGGGTGTTTTCGGATGGCCAAACGGGAGGAAAACATGGAAAAATTGCAGACTTTTGTTCTGGTTCTGTTGCTTTAGCTCCTGCGGAAATGGGGGCGCAAGAGCGAGTATGCAGGAGCGGACATGGGAGCGCAGAAGCGCTATTGATCGCGGAAGCGGAGCTTAGCCCGCAGTGGTGGCACCGCTGGTACGAAAAGTGAGCCGCAGAAGCGGTCCAGGCCCATGAGGTGAAGGATCGCAGAAGCGGAAGGTAGCCGCTTAAGCGAGCCCGCAGAAGCGGACTCCTAGTCACAGAAGCGGGAAAACCCACTGGAGCGGAAGAGTTTACGCAGGAGCGGATGCGCGGAAATGGCCAAATAGGCCTGGGCTCGCAGAAGCGACCAATTGGTCACAGAAGCGTTCCGTAGAAGCAAAAATCACAGAGAGTTAATTGTATCAGAAGTTAGAAAATTTCAAAAATATTTCACACATTTGGGTCTCGGCTTTAGAGGCGATTTGGGCGATTTTGAAGAGAAACTCAAAGGAAATCATCAGGTAATCAACTATGGACTCATCTTATGATTAGTATTGATAATATTATGCAATTATATCATGAAAATGGAGGAATTTGGGGTAATTTATGGAGGATTTAGCCCTAGGCTTAAACTTTAGAAAATCAAGGTTTTGAATGGGTAAATGGAGTCCGAATTTGGTAAAATTGATATGATTAGACTCGTATCGAGATGAGGGTTCCAAATATGTGACTTTCGTGATTTTTCGAGAAGCGTACCGAAAGTCGGGTTTTGGCAACTTTGCCATTTTTGGTGTAAATCGAGTTGTATTGATTGGGTGTCGTCCCATTGGCCTAATTTGTTGTGTTTCTACTGTGTTTAGTCAGATTCTACGCGCGCGGAGCTTGATTCTCGTGGCAAGGGCATCGCGGAGTAGTCGTCGCGCTGTATTGAGGTAAGTAATAGATGTGGGTGATGACTAGCGGGTTCGAATCCCCGGTACACCACTTTGTGACGCTGTATGGCGGCGAGACACATACTCTCTTGTGAGTGCGGGGTCGATTGTGATTGGGGACTATGGTTTAGTCTGACCTGTTGGTACTATGTTATGATGTTAGGCTATTCTTGAGCCGTCAAACCTCCCTCTCGGATGGTTGCATATTGTATTGTGATATTGGCTACTCCTGAGCCGTTGAACCTCCTTCTCGGATGGTTGAGTAAACTTGTTAGCTATGAGCTAGTTATTGGGATCCTGCGAGGATCATTAGCACTGTTCTATGATATTGACATGCTAGTTTCTACCAGTCCGTAGCTATTACTGTTATCATGATATTTCCAATCTCTAGAACTTGACAGTTACTGTATTCAACTGAAAATTTGATAAAAGAGTTTTCAAAACTACTTTTGAGCCTGCGAGGCTGCATTTGCATTTAGCTGACTGGTAGTGGATCGGGCTCCACGCCGCAGCGTATATTCATGATATTGTGCTTGGGCTGTAGGAGCCCCCCCACAGTGAGCACGGGGTACTCAAATTGGATCGGGCTATGCGCCGTAGCGGTCATTTCATACATTGCATTGCATATAGCTACACCTGCTAGCTGTTGTACTTGTTGTTAATATTGTTGGCTCTCTACTGTTGATATTGGAATGTTACAGGGTATTGGTATAACTTTACATTGTTCTTTACTATGGATTTATTATCTACGCTGTCTTATCCTTGTTTATTACCACTGAGTCTGGCAGTACTCATTTTACTCCCTGAACCTTGTGTGCAGATCTAGGTACTTCTCAGCAGACCTGATTTGGTAGCCGCTCAGAGGCGTTGTGCGGGATAGTCGAGGTAGCTGCAGCGTCCGCAGGACCTGACTCCCCTTCTAGCCGTCATTTCTTTTCATATTGTCTTTTCTTTCCGCACTGAGTTTGTTGTAAACCTTATTACACTTATGTCCTTTAGAGGCTCATGACTCTTGACCCTTCGGTCTATGGGAGTTGGCGTGTTGGGACTTGGTTCCCCGTTTTCGATATATATATCACTGTTGTTTTATGATTTGATATGTTTAAATGGAATAAAGCGAGCTCCTAGCTCCGTTATTGTTATTGATTGGTCAGGCTGGCCTAGCAGTGTGTTGGGCACCATCACGACCGTATTTGGCACCATCATGACCGGATCTGGGTTCAGAATAACAGGCGCCCACCTGTATAATAAGTGAAATATTTTTTCATGCCTATAGAATAACAGGCGCCCACCTGTATAATAAGTGGAATATTTTTTTCATGTCTTTATAATAATAGGCGCCCACCTTTATAATAAGGGAATAATTTTTGTATGTGTTTAGAATAACAGACGCCCACCTATGTAATAAGCGAAATATTTTTTTTATGTCTTTATAATAATAGGCGCCCACCTGTATAATAAGTGGATTATTTTCATGTTTTAAATAAATAGGCGCCCACCTGTATAATGAGCGGAATAACGTTTCATGTCTTTAGAATAATAGGTGCCCACCTATAGAATAAGCGGAATAATTTCCATGCTTTTAGATAAATAGGCTCCCACCTGCATAATAAGTGGAATAATTTTCATGTTTTTAGATAAATAGGTGCCCACCTAGATAATAAGAGGAATACTTTTCATATTTTAGATAAAAAGGCGCCCACCTGTATAACAAGAGGAATACTTTTTCAGTCTTTACGTTTTAGGTCTTGAAATCAGTAACCCACCATAAAGAAGAGGGTTACAACAAGAGTTCCTAGTGAAAATTTAAGCACATGAGTCAAACAAAGATAAGACAAATATTGAGAGAAGCGGCCTCCGAGCCTTGGTTGTCCCCAGCATAACAAACTTGACAAAGAAAGCTGCATTCCGCAGAAGCATCAAAAGGGTCGATAAAGGAAGTCGTATCCACATCGTATTGAGTAAAACAATGAAACTGATATTCGTAAAAGCAAAAGGCTAGTGTCATCCCTAAGTTTGCGGGAGAAAAAAACACCAGAGGAAACACAAGCTGACAAGAAAGCAAGGCGGCAAAACAAGTTGAAGATAGATAAGATCTTGTGACCTGTAGGCTAGCCTAGATTCTTGTTTTTCTTTTTAGCACAATGTAATAAGAAGATCAGTAAAGCAGTGGTAACAACATGCAACAACAGTAACGGCAGAACCACAGTTCCCGGGTAGTCCCAGCTACCAAAACTTTCCGAACTGTATCGACCTGATTCCTGTTTAGCCCAGGATATGTAGCAAACCTTCGAAGCAAAGGTCCGGCCAAATCTTTCAAAAAATGCTCACACGGAGTACTCGAACGAGCAAAAATCACTCGTATCCGCTCACTTATCTTTGCCTGAAAACTCTTCGTGTTTTTGGGCAAAGAGGGGCAGTTGTGAGCACGTGATTTTTTCCCTATATGAGAATCACTCCCAAAAATTCAAAATAAAATAGTTTTGGGTTGTGTGCGATTTTTGTGGATTTTGCGTTATTTTTCTTTTATTCTTTGTATTTGTCTGTGCGTGTTTGTTTGCTTAAATTAATAGAAAAAAATAATAATAATACAAAAATAGGTCGCATTTTGCATTTAGGATTTAATTCTACAACTAAGAGTAATCAAGTTTGTTTTACAAAAATAAAAATCACAAAATAGGCATCTTTCGCATTTAATGTCAAAATTATGCAATTTTATTTTAATTGGTGTTTATTGTGTATAATAATTATTGTTAGGAGTTTAATCAGTATTTTTTGAGTTAACTTAGTTTATATCTTAATTTAGAATTTTAGTTTTATTAATTAAAAGAAAAGAGAAAAAATAAGAAGAACAAACTCGGATTGGGCCAATTTTCGGAACTAAAATTAGACCCAAAAACTAATCCTACCCAACCCAAATATCCAAAACGCTACAATTATGCATCAGCCACCTTGTTACATTTTTCTTCCTATATGAAAGAAAAGAAGACTAAGTCTTCTTCTCCACAACCAAACAACCAATACATAAAAAAAACCAAAACCCTAGCCCAAACCCTAGCCGCCAACCACCAGCCTTCACCACCGGCTTCATCACGCAACAACCATGGCTGACGACCAAACAGCCATGCCCGAACAGCCATAGCTGCATCTTCTCCAGCACCACCAGCTTAATCACGTCCAGCTCTCTCCGTCGCCCAAACAACCACTATTCGTCACCGGCAGCAGTTCGTCCCGTCGCTTCTCCATGGTCGAACAACCATGAACGACGTCTTCATCGTCACCTTCGTCCCGTCACCAGCAGCTGATCGTCGTTCTCCAACATCACCGTCGATGACCAGCGTCATTGATAATAGGTAAATTTTACTATATTTATGCCCTTAATAATCACACTTTAATGTTTTTTTGATAATATATATGATGACAAAATGCTCTTATTAGTGTTTTTAGTGTGTTATAGGTACACAAGAGTTGAGGAAGGCTAAAAGAGCAATTTTTGAGTCAAAAGAAGGTGAAAAAGGCCATGTGTGAGATAAATCAAGAAAATATGCTGGAACAGCCCTAAAGAATCTGAGGCACTGTTTGACCGCGGTTCCACTGCGACCGCGGTGAAACCACGACAGAACGCGGAAAGTTTAGGGGCCAAAGTGTAAAAACGGAAATTATAATACCTAAACCCTATATATATTATTGGGATTCGCCCAAAGGAGGCAAGTTTTGTAGTATTGACTACTTTTGTAAGGAAACTAGTAAGAGTGAATTCTTTTAACATCTCTCTTTCTTTTACTTTGAATTCTTGATTATGAAATCCATTATATCTTTTTCTTTCATAGTTATGAGTAGCTAATTTCATATCTAAGGTTGTAATGGAACCTATTGATTGATGAACTTCTGGGTTATGTGAATACAAATTGTTAGTTAAATTTCTATTTGTTCAAATTCGTTCTTGTTGTAATTAATTGATAGGATCCTCAATTAGTTGTGCCTATTTAGTGTGCATAACTTTGACAATAGTGCATATTTAGGTTATTGTTGAACAACACCATACCTAGATTACTGGTGGAATCTATAATTGCGGGTGTAAAGGTGGGATTAGGAATAACAAAACCTTGGGCGCAATCTAAAGTGAACTGTGCTAATTAAAGCAATCTAGGGTAGCTCGAAAGTGTGCAATAGTAAATTATTATAATTTCTAGGGAGAGAAGTACGGTAGAATTAGGGTTCATGATTGATAGAGAGGTATTGACAATTTGTATGAGCATAAACAGAACAGATTCCATCAATAAGGGAAATCATCACCTTAGTCTTTCTCATTATTCTTTACAACATATTCAGTTATTTCTTCATTCAATTAGTTTATTGCAAAAGTAGTTAGTAGAAACCACTCAAAAAGATACTTGAATATTTTGTGAAGCTGATTCGGAAGTTTTGTTGGGTTTTAAAGATTTTAATTGATAGGTTAACTCTCTGTGGGATTCGATTCTGGACTTATAAACCGGGTTATATTTGCAGCGATCGCATTGTCCTTTTTAGAAGACATAGTTGGGTGTGATCAAATTTTGGCGCCGTTGCCGGGGAGTTAACGAAATTATCAATTGCCATTGACAGAACCACAAGATTCTTGTGTAGTCAGATTTCTCTCTACACACTTTGAATTGAAAATTTTGATGATTGTTGAATTGGGTGCTCAGGTATATGCCTAGGAAATCTGCAAGGATTGGGGAACTACTTGAAGCACTCTCAGACCCATAGCAAACATTCCGGGCACTAAACAGGGCAAACAGAAAACTTCAACAATCTCAGCAACCACTGAAACTAGACTTTGACATGGGAGATGTAAATGATCCAAACCAGCAAGCTGGGTTGAATATACAAGAGGCGCATGAGGTGTATGAGGGTGCACTGTTTGACTGGGCACAACCAACTGCTGATAATTTGGCAACTGCCATTTTTGTGCCAGTCATTCAAGCTGAATCATTCCAGATCACTAACAATATGCTACACTTGTTGCAGAACAAGGGACTATTTTATGGGACTCAGGTTGAAGATCCACAGCAGCACCTAAAGAATTTTCTCTCTATATGCAAGACGCAGAGACAACCCAATGTGACACCGGAAGTAATCAGGCTATTGTTATTTCCATTCTCAGTTACAGGAGCTGCACAGGTATGGCTCAACTTAGTTCCTATCAACTCTATAGCAACATGGGATGAGTTAGTCAAACAATTCCACAACAAGTTTCACCCACCTAACAAAACAACTCAACAAATTGATGAGATCGTGAGCTTCAAGCAAAAACCGATGGAGACATTGCATGAGACTTGGGACAAATTTAAGGGTATGCTAGTCATGTGTCCTCACCATGGGGTTCCCAAATAGATGTTAGGTCAAAGGTTTTACACGGGGCTCTCGGATAGCATGAAGAATATAGTAGATGCCTCAGTAGGTGGGGCTTTTCTAAGCAAGACCTAAAGAGAAGGCCAAAATTTGCTAGACAGGATGGCTCAAAACTCAGGGTGGACAACCAGGAATGTCCTATAACTCCAATGGTACACTCTGTACCCCTGAATCCTTCCAACACTATGGAGGAAAACATGGCTACTCTTTTGACACAAATAAGCATCCTGACGAAAAAGGTGGAAGAATCTGGGGTTAAGCAGCAGATTCATATCGTAGATACTACCACTGGGGGTTTATGAACGTCTTGCATTAGCCAACCCATAGGTAATCCATGGGCTGCAGACCAGAAACATCACCATCATCGTGAAGACATGAATTACGTGGCAAATTATGGAGGGCAGCGACAGGGAAACCAGAATTGGGGTCAGCAGGCTCCATAGCAGTACACGCCCCCTCAGCCACAATACAATGCAGGAGGTATGAGGCCACCCAATAATATGGCTCAATATCCTAGACCTCAGGCCTTCAACAATTAGTAGCAGGGGTATTATCCACCTCCACCACAACTTGGGGGTAGACATGACGATGGGTTCGCAAGGTTATAAGCTATGATACAGTATGTGATTGGGTCCCATACCAAAACTAATGAAAGGATAAATGCACATGATGCATCTATTAAGAATATAAAGGTGCAAGTGGGCTAGATTCCTACGACATTGAACAATTGTCCTCAAGGGACATTACTTGCAGACACTCAAACAAACCCAAAAGATCAAGTCCCAAAGCAGCTGATGGCAGTAAGTTTGGGAAATGGTAGAGATCTTGATGCTGAGCAGGAGAGAACTAGAGGCAATGTGCAGGCTGCGACACTCATTCTAGTACCCATTGAACTGTTTGAGTCCACAGGGTTGACAGAAGTTATAGTCCAGCTAGCAGCTGAAAATATTGATGTGCAACGGGAAAAGGAGAAAGCAGTTGAACCGGTAGAACAACCGGTTGTGGAACATGTAGTAGAGAAGAAAAAATCCCAAGTTATTGGGAAGAAGAGGCCTCCAGCCCCATTCCCTCACAGGTTGGCCAAGCACCAGAAGGAGGAGAAATACAAGAAGTTGTTTGAAATGCTCAAGCAAATCCAGGTAAACACCCCTTTAATTGAAGCTTTAAAAGAGATGCATGGGTATGCTAAAATGATGAAAGACTTGATGTCGTGGAAATTCGATTTCCAAGACTTGGCCACCGTGATTCTTACTCATACATGTAGTGTAGTGGTATCCAGACCCATAGCTGAAAAGTTATCTGACCCAGGTAGCTTCACTATTCCGTGCACTATAGGAAACTTTGCCTTTACTAATGCATTGCGTGAATTAGGGTCTAGCATAAATCTTATGCCCTTGGTGATATATAAGAGGCTGGGCATCGGGAGAGCCAGGCCTACTTCTATGTTACTACAACTTGCTGATAGGACGATAAAATGTCCATCCGGGATATTAGATGATGTGCTTATTCAGGTGGGTAAGTTTGTGTTTCCCGCCGACTTTGTGATTCTAGACTGCAAGGTGGATGAGGAGATTCCTATAATCTTAGGAAGACCATTCCAAGACACGGGGAGAGCTTTGATCGATTGTGAGATTGGGGAGCTCAAGATGAGGCTAAATGATGAGGAGATCATATTCAATGTACAAAAATCTATGAGGAGCCCTAGTGAGTTTGCAAATTGCTCTCTCATTGATGCAGTAGATGTGATAGTGGAGATAGATGATGTAGCTTTGACAATTGAAGATCCACTTCAGGCATGCATAATGAACTTAGAGGAGGTAAATGGTGAAAGTATGGCGGAGTGGGTATTAGCACTAGAAAGCAAAGGATTTTGAGATAGAGAGTTGGAGTTTGAACCTCTACACTTAGAAAATAGAGAGACCCCTCCAGCAAAACCATCCATTGAGGAACCACAAAAGCTGGAACTTAAGCCATTACCAGCTCATCTCAGGTATGAATTTTTGGGCCCTAACTCCACTTTACCTATTATTATCTCATCTGGTTTGCTAGATGTGCAGGCTCAACAGCTTATACAGGTACTCAAGGAATGTAAAACTGCCATCGGTTAGACCATGGCAGACATAAAGGGGATCCGCTCCGCTTACTGCATGCATAAGATTCTCCTAGAAGAGGGACACAAACCTTCTAGGGAACACCAAAGAAGGCTGAACCCGAATATGAAGGAAGCAGTGAAGAAGGAAGTGATAAAGTGGCTAGATGCGGGAATTATCTTCCCAATCTCTGATAGTATTTGGGTTAGCCCAGTTCAGTGTGTACCAATGAAGGGTGGCATGACGGTTGTGCAAAATGTAAACAATGAATTAATGTCAACAAGAACCGTCACGGGCTGGAGGATCTGCATGGACTACCAGAAACTGAATCTAGCCACCCGAAAGGACCACTTCTCACTTCCCTTCATTGACCAGATGCTCGACAGGTTGGCAGAGAGGTCACATTTTTGCTTCTTGGATAGGTACTCAGGGTAGAATCAGATTTCTATTGCCCTTGAGGATAGAGAGAAGACCTCCTTCACATGCCCATATGGAATTTTTGCCTTCAGGAGGATGCCATTCGGCCTATGCAATGCACCTGCCACATTCCAAAGATGCATGATGGCCATATTCACTGACATGGTAGAAGATATCATAGATGTGTTCATGGATGATTTCTCAGTAGTAGGGAATTCGTTCGATAAATGCCTTGTTAATCTGACAAGAGTGCTGCAACGGTTCATTGAGACTAACTTGGTGCTATTGGGAAAAGTGCCATTTCATGGTACAAGAAGGAATAGTATTGGGGCACCGAGTTTCTAGCAAGGGAATTGAGGTGGATCGAGCCAAAGTTGATGTCATTGCAAAGCTGCCTCCACCAACGTCTGTCAAAGCCATTAGAAGCTTTCTTGGACATGCCGATTTTTATCGGAGGTTCATTAAAGACTTCTCTAAATTGCCAATCCCCTCTGTAAGTTACTTGAAAAAGATCACCTTTTTGTATTTTTTGATGATTGCAGGACTGCATTTGAGGAAATGAAAAAGAGGCTGGTCACAACACCAATCATTATTGCCCCCAGTTGGGAGCAACCATTTGAGCTCATGTGCGATGCAAGTGGCTATGCAGTTGGGGCAGTGCTGGGCCAGTAGAAGGACAAGCAGATGCATCCAATCTACTATGCTAGTAGAACACTGAGTGGAGCACAACTAAATTACACTGTGACGGAGAAGTAAATGCTGGTGGTAGTGTTTGCTTTCTACAAGTTCAGGTGCTATCTCATAGGATCCAAGTTAATAGTATACACTAACCATGCATCACTGAGGTATTTAATTTAAAAGAAGGACTCTAAGCCGCGCCTAATTCGTTGGGTGCTGCTTCTGCAAGAGTTTGATCTTGAAATTCGTGACCGTAAGGGCACTGAGAATCAAGTCGCTGATCACTTATCACGACTTGAAGGAGCTGAAACTGTTAAAAAAGTGGAGAAATTTTGGAAACTTTTCCAGACGAGCAGCTGATGCTCGCTACCACTTTTCTTGAAGCGCCATGGTATGCAGACAATGCAAACTACCTAGCCAGTGGTATTGTTCCTCATGACCTGTCATTAGTCCAGAGGAAAATATTCTTTTGTGAAAGCCAATTGTACTATTGGGATAAGCCCTATTTGTTTAGAATATGCCTTGATAACATGATCCGGAGATTCGTCCCCGAGATCGAACAATCTTCTGTCTTGCAGACTTGTCATGCTTCAGCATATAGTGGCCATTTCGGAGGAGTTCGAACAGCAGCCAAGGTATTTGAGGCCGGATTCTATTGGCCAACGGTATTTAAAGATTCATAGTTATGGGTGAAAGGGTGTAATGAATGTCAACGCACCGGGAACATCTCCCAGCGCCATGAGATGCCCATGAACCCAATCCAAGAGGTGGAAGTATTTGACATCTAGGGGATAGATTTCATGGGTCCCTTCGTTAGCTTTTATGGCAATAAGTACATCTTGTTGTTGTAGACTATGTGTCCAAATGGGTGGAAGCTATAACATTACCCACCAATGATGCTAAGGTGGTGGCGGGATTTCTCAAGAAAAAACATTTTCATTTGCTTTGGACACCGAGGGCAATTTTCAGCGACGGGGGCACTCACTTCTGTAATCGGGCATTTGAATTTTTTTTAGCAAAATATGATGTGAGGCACAAGGTGGCTACTCCGTATCACCCATAGACCAGTGGGCAAGTTGAGGTATCCAACAGGGAAATAAAGAGTGTACTGACAAAAACAGTGAACGCCACAAGGACCGACTGGTCAAGAAAGCTCGATAATGTACTATGGGCGTATAGGACAACTTTTAAGATACCGATTAGCATGTCACCATAAAAATTGGTGTTTGGGAAATCTTGTCACCTACCCGTTGAACTGGAGCATAAAGCATGGCGGGCACTCAAGCAACTAAATCTCAATTGGGATGAAACGGGTAAATCAAGAGTCACTGAATTACATGAGCTGGAAGAGTTCCGATATCTAGCTTTTGAGAGCACAATGTTATATAAGGAGAGGATGAAGCGGCTGTATGACCAAGACATCATAGAGCGCAACTTCAAATCTGGGGACAAAGTATTACTCTATAACTCAAGATTACGATTGTTCCCAGGTAAATTGAAATCGCGATGGTCTAGCCCATTCAGGGTGGTTGAAGTGTTTCCGTCTGGAGCTGTGGAAATACGCACTAAAGATGGATCTCGCACTTTCAGAGTCAATGGACAGCGGTTGAAATTGTATTTTGGCATGGATAAAGCCAAAGAGACGGTTGAGCTGCATTTGGATGAACCTCAAAGATTGAGCGAGCCTTAAAATACGCTAAGTCGAGTCGTGCTGCGACGTTAAATCAGGCGCTATGTGGGAGGCAACCCACGAAATTATTGTTGTAAACATTATAGTTAGTCTATACAAAAAAAAACGTGCTGCTGCCAGGCGTAAGATTCAGAGGCAGCCTTCCATCGCAGTGAAACCGCGGTGAGAAGGCATCTCTGAACCTCACCCACCGCGGTTGGACCGCGATCGCGGTCAAACCACGGTGAAACCGCGGTGGACCGCTAGCGGCCCAGGTAAGTCAGCCGACAAAAATAATTTTTTTTATTTCTTTTATTCCCCCCTTCTTTTAATAACCTAATACTAACCCTTTACCCCCAACTTCTAAAACACCCAGCCGCCATCACTCTCCCCCTCTCTCTCTAAATATTTTCCTCTCCCTTCTCTCTAACCAAAATCCCCCCAACTCTATTCTTCTTCCTCCATTCTACACACCCCATCCTCCATTGCTATTCCCCTTTCTCCCTTCTGTTTTCAAGTATGTTTTTCTTTTTTTTTTCTTTTTCTTCTCTCTTTAATTTTATTTTAGTTTAAATTAGTGTATTATAGTTAAATTTTAGTTTTTCTAAAATCCTACCTAGGCTTGGTGTAAAATATGTTAATATGCCCCATTAGTATAACACCATTGTTGTATAGTTGATTTTTGGGATTGTTGTTACTTGACTTTGTTGGGTCTCCATTATTATGTGTTTTTGCTTTGTTATGGTGGATTGGAGACCCAAATTAATTTTTTGATCGATTAGTATGGTTTTGGGCCATGGTTTGGCCAATTATGTGGTAGTATATGGTGTTGAAAATTTTTACGGGATATTATGCCTAGGTTTGGTTGGGTTGTTGTTGTAAAATTTGGAGATGGTGTAACTGTGTGTGGGGTGGTGTTTTCATGTTAAACGAAGTAAGTGTGGGGTGCATTAGTCTAGAGTTGGTGAAATTGTTGAAAATAAATGAGCAAATTAGGGGTCATGGTATGATGGCACTAAAGAAGTACGTTTGTAGTCAACGGATTGTGAAGTCTGAGTAACCATTCGGCGCACTAATGTAATGAAATATTTTGTATGCTTCTTATGTGCAGGACTATGGAACAAAAGCGGTCAAGGCAAGCTGCAAGCTCATCTAGGCATCCTATCTACGATGAGTCTCATTTTGAGCGAGAAGAGGCGAAAAATGACTTTCACGCCAATGCCACCAAGGCATGGCTGCAGGAGATTTCTATTGATAGGATGGCACTTTGAGCAGAGAAGCCTGAGATGTATGAGGAGATTCGATGCAGGGACACGGAATTCTTATTCTAGGAACCTGCTCTGGTCAACAAAATGCTTGTCAGGGAGTTATATGCCAATGCAACCTACGACATGTCTAGGGAGGTCTTCGTGCGAGGTAAGCGTGTTTGGGCGAAGGTGCCTAGTGTTAGGCATGCCTTGAGACTGCCTGCTTATAACAGTGACATGGATTATTGCCATGACAGGACTGGTGTCACTTGGAACACCATGATTGAGGCTTTATGCGTAGGTGGACGTCCTTTCTAGATCAAGGACCAAATTACTCTTAATTCCACCTGTTTCACGCATCTTGCCAAATGTTGGTTTATGGTGGTCTGTAACAGTTTCCTCCCCTCCAGCAACCCCACTGATGTGAACTTTAATAGGGTAATATTGACTTGGTGCTTTGTCACCCAGCGTGAGTTTGACGCTGGCCGACTGATTTATGATGAAATGATGCCGAGGGGACCCCTCTAGTCCAAGGGATTCTATTTCCCTTCTTTGATCACTACTCTCTGCCTCTCTCACCATACACCTGTATAACCTACTAATGGCGAGCTTCCATAAAAAGCTCAGTTTAAAGCTTCAGGTATTCAGGTTGGTAGAGGCAACGACCCAATTGACATTGATGATGATGACGACCCAGTCCCGGTTGTCCAGTCCTAGAGGTCTATTGACTCCGCAGGTATATCTAGGCAAGCTCACTATGGAATTGGCCTATCCCGGTCCTAGTCCACCAGACCTATGCTTAGGTCTTTAGATGAAGAAGTTGCGGATTTACGCACTTCTGTGGACCGCCTGCACACGCGCATGGACGCGATGTCACAACGGCATTCCAGGTCTGAGAGCCGCTTCATGGAGTGTTTCAAAGCATTGGGCCGAGCATGCAACATCAATCCCGCCACCATCTCCAACTCAGATTGAGTCTCATGGAAGTCTTCTAACCCTTCCGTGCTTTAAATTGATTTATATGACATGCGGACATGCCATAATTTTAAGTGTAGGGTGGGAGACTTACTCTGTAGTGTATTGTATGTTGTACATTGTAAACGTAGTTCTATAGTTTATTAGCCGGCTTGGCCCGATGATGGACACTTGTCGACGGGTTTCTTAAGGGTCTATGTCGGAATAAAAAAAATCAAAAAAAAATTAAAAAATATGAGTGGAGGACTCTTCTTGATGACAGACTACTTGGATAGTACTCTTGAGGGAAGTAGTCCATGTAGGAATTTTTGTTTCTTTTCTTTCCTTTTTCTTAGGTAGTGTATCACCTCCCCCTTGGTTTTTCTTTTGGCCACGATTCTTTTCCAAGGGTTTTTATTGAACCGGGTTAGGTAGATTTTTCTTTTTTTAGGATTACTGGTTGAAGGTTAATATGTAACCCCAAGTATGCACACTAACAAAACTAAAATGAACTTGAGAGTGTATTATCTAAGCTTGACTGTAGATTCTAGGATATGCCTTAAATTACACAATACAGCTTGCTTAAACGTTGATAGGACGTTGTAGATGAACCTGATTCTGAATGAGTTGCATGCTAAGTGTGTATGAGTTTTTACCTGCATTATATGTTTATACATGATACCTAGAACTTGCCCTGTGTGTGTGCAAAGAGAAATAGAAGTTGTTTAGTTATAGAGATGATAGAGGCATTTCTTTGGGCAACCCCATAAACCAAAAAAAACTGTGAATTCACCTGTACATAATATCTTAGTTAACCCCTTTGAGCCTTAAGCCTGTTCTTTGATAACCCTATAATGTTCACAAAATTTATGTTATACATTTTTGTACCTAATCTCCTACAAGCAATGCAAAAAAATATGTATATATGTAAATAAGAAAGCCAGTTGCACCAAAAGGAAAAGTAGGATTAAAAGGGAATAAAAGGTGGAAGAATGGTTAGAGTGAGCATAATGAAAATCTTAAAGGGAAGTTTTGTGTAAAAGAAGTTCTTAGGGAGGTTAGCCACTATAACCAAAAGTATCATACCCGTCCCATAGCCTACATTACAACCCTTAAAGATCTCTTGATCTTTGACTAAATGGCTCGATTAGCGGAGTATTACACTTGGGGCAAGCTTATGGTGTGTCTGTGTATATATAAATTCTCTTTGCTAAGAGTGAGTGAAATTTTTCTATATATATATATATATATATATAAGTTCCATGTTATAAATTGCATATGTGTGAGAACTTCTCTCAGTTTGATTGTTGTGAGGGCATGTAATTCAGGAAGAAAAGGGTAAATTTGCAAGTCTATGATAGTAATTAGAGTAAGCAATGATGTGTTTGGCATTTGAGTTTACAGTTGAGTAAGGATTGTGCATTACTTAGGTTAATCATGAATGATAGCTTGTGTGACATATTTTGGGGGAGACATTAATAATATAGGCCTAAAAGTGTGATTAAAAGTTGCTCGAGGACGAGCATAGGTTTAAGTGTGGGGTGTTGATAATAGGTGAATTTTACTATATTTATGCCCTAAATAATCACACTTTAATGTTTTTTTGATAATATATATGATGACAAAATTCTCTTATTAGTGTTTTTAGTGTGTTATAGGTACACAAGAGTTGAGGAAGGCTAAAAGAGCAATTTTGGAGTCAAAAGAAGGTGAAAAAGGCCATGTGTAAAATAAATCAAGAAAACGTGCTAGAACAACCCTTAAGAATATAAGGCACTGTTTGACTGCGGTTCCACCGTGATCGTGGTAGAACTGCGGTAGAACAGGCCTGCAGAAGTTTTGAAGGTTCAGAGGACGTTACTGACCGCGGTTCCACCGCGACCGCGGTGAAACCGCGGCAGAACACGAAAACTTTAGGGGCTGAAGTGTAAAAACAGAAACTGTAATACCTAAACCCTATATATATTATTAGGATTCGCCCAAAGGAGGCAAGTTTTGTATTATTGACTACTTTTGCAAGGAAACTAGAAGGAGAGAATTCTCTTAACATCTCTCTTTCTTTTACTTTGAATTCTTGATTATGAAATCCATTATATCTTTTGCCTTCATAGTTATGAGTAGCTAATTTCATATCTAAGGTTGTGATGGAATTGATTGATGAACTTCTGGGTTATGTGAATACAAATTGTTAGTTAAATTTCTATTTGTTCAACTTCGTTCTTGTTGTAGTTAATTGATAGGATCCTCCATTAGTTGTGCCTATTTAGTGTGCATAACTTGGAAAAGAGTGCATATTTAGGTTATTGTTGAACAACACCATACCTATATTATTGGAGGAATCTATAATTGCGGGTGTAAAGGTGGGATTAGGAATAACGAAACCTTGGGTGCAATCTAAAGTGAACTGTGCTAATTAAAGCAAGCTAGGGTAGCTCGGAAGACTGCAATAGTAAATTATTGTAATTGCTCGAGAGAGAATTACGGTAGAATTAGGGTTCATGATTAATAGAGAGGTATAGACAATTGTATGAGCATAAACAGAAGGGATTCCATCAATAGGGGAAATCATCACCTTAGTCTTTCTCACTATCTTTACAACATATTTAGTTATTTCTTCAGTTAATTAGTTTATTGCAAAGGTAGTTAGTAGAAACCACTCAAAAAGATACTTGAATATTTTGGGAATCTGATTCGGAAGTTTTGTTGGTTTTTGAAGATTGTAGTTGATAGGTTAACTCTTTGTGGGATTCGATTTCGGAATAAACCGGGTTATATTTGCAGTGATCGCATTGTCCTTTTTAGAAGGCATAGTTGGGCGTGATCAGTCATCTTCACCATCTCGCCAATCACCGTCCAAACAGTCCCATGTCGCCTCCTTCCCTCCGTCGCCTAGCAGCAGTCATGGCGTCGTCGTCGTGTCCAGCATCCTCAGTTCGTTACCCCTGCTGTCCGAAGGCGTCGTTGTTTCCATCTTTAGCTGCTGTCCATCGTCAACCCGACGAGCAGTGGCAAAACTCCATGAACGAACAATAACATTCACCAAGATCCGAGTTCGATATGGGTTCGTTCAAATTGTCAAATTGTTCTTTTTATATTATTTCCTTCTTTTGATGTATTTTTTGTATTATTGTTTTTGGTTTAAAGTGTTGGTTGTAATTTTATTTTATTCTTTCTATTTTTTAGATTATTGTTCTTGGTTTAAAGTGTTGATTATGATTTTTGTCTTGTTCATTTCAAAATTTTAGATTGTTGTTCTTGGTTTAAAGTGTTGGTTATGATTTTTGTATTGTTCGTTTCTATTTTTTATATTGTTGTTCTCGGTTTAAAGTGTTGGTTATGATTTTTGTATTGTTCATTTCTATTTTTTAGATTGTTGTTCTTAGTTTAAAGTGTTGGTTACCATTTTTGTTTTATTCATTTTTATTTTTTAGATTATCGATTTTTGGTTTAAAGTGTTGTTTGTAATCTTGTTTTGTTCATTAATTCTTCTTCTTCCTCAAGATCTTTTATTCGGTCATATTTTTCTTCTTGATTTATTTGTGTGAATTTGAATTAAGGATTGGTTATAGCTGTGTAGTGACTGGTAGCTAATAATCAGTTAGTTGTAAATCAGAGAGGATTAAATACAGATTGTTAACAGGTTTTTCAGAGGTATTATTAGATGTTAGAAGATTTAAAATATTTCGTGTTAGTGGTCTGCCAGTAAGAATATTCAGTATGCCATTAACTAATGATAACTTTAAACAAAAAGGGGATCTATAGTGCAAAAATATACCATGCCTAATGCCTTTAAAGGCTGGAAATCAGAAACAATAGGGATTAATGATAAAAGGGTGCAAAGGCACATGGGAAAAGAATAAAAACAGGCTGAAAGTAAAAGGTTTGAATAAAGAATGGCCAATGTTAGTCTTTAAATAGGCTGGATTTTGGAGATTAAGAGGAGGTAAATACTGAAATTTGGGGAGAAAGATTGAGAGTTTTTTTGGCAAAAGATTCTAAAAACAGAATTTATTTTTAGAAATAATAGAGCTAAAAGAGTGACATTAAGGTTGAAATTTTCTTACTAGATTTTAGATTTCAGAAAATAGTTTAAGTGTTGGGTTATTATTCCATTGAGTGTTATTAGAATTTTTGCTACTGTTCCATTGATTTTTCTGCTGGTTTTTCCTCTGGTTTCAAATCTGCACTGGGTATTTGTTTGATTGTACTGGTTGCTGCTGCCCTACTGTTGTTGCTTTGCTACTGCTGACTATCTTCTTCTTTGCTTTCCAAACACTAGGTACACAACTGATACATTGGTTCTTGTAAGCTGAAAATTGAAGCATGAATGCAAAGAAAAAAAGGAAGATTTGAAATTTTAAACTTATTGTAGTTGTTTACTTATTTTGTATATACATTAGAATATTTATTCCATTAGAATCATGTAGATGTGTGTTTAGGTATAACTGAACACTTTATAGTATTTTAGTGTGCGAACTTCCCATGTATGCTAGTTGAAAGAGATTAATGGCGCGATAAACTATTTTATGTTATTATAATTTTTTTTTTTGGAAAATGTCATAAGCATTTTAGGCCATTTAGACCATTCTTGAATAATCCAATAGTTACCACTAAGAAAAAGGTTATTTTGAAGCATTAGGAATATTGTTTAATTAGATATAATTGATTAATTTCAGCATGTAAATAATTTAGGATAAAAAATCAGATTTCCAAGTTCTTTCACCTTAAGTAGAATGCCACTTTAAATTGGCAGAATACCTGCCAACAAAATAACCCTATTTTTTAGTTTGCAAGCTATGAACATGTATAAAATAAGCTAGTTAGGCCCAACTAGAATGAGGATGGCCCAAGTCCACATTTTGTGCCACGCATGTTGGGCCTATGCCCATAATTGTCAAAACACTGCATAGCCATATTTATTTTCAGAATTAACAACTATTCGAAGCCCGATTACAATGAGTTTAAAGCATGTGAATAAATTAGGATTTTTTTCCTTCTTTTTTTAGCATTTTTAGAGACGAACTTAATAAAGAAAAATATTGTTACTTTAAGATCATCATTTTAAAATAAATGAGATGAGCCTCGCCGAATAAAAAGGCATAGAATTGCGGGTCCCTCACCAATGTATATATTAATTCCTTAGGTTTCAGGACGGGTCGTTAAGTGAATTTAACGGCCTTCTCAAAAAATAATAACGCATTAGTATCTTTAGGCGCGTATTTAATAATGTTACCTCCCCAAAACTTGGGTGTGCATTTCATGCGACCCAAATTCAAATCCTAAAATGTTGGATAGAGTGTGCCTAGGATTGCGGGTTCATTTCAAGCGGCGCAATCTGAAAACATACTTTAAATGACTTTCACTTTCTCTTAAATAATACTAATAATAATAATAATAATAATAATAATAATAATAATAATAATAATAATAATAATAATAATAATAATAATAATAATAATAATAATAATACTAATACTAATAATAATAAAAGCGGTTTAAAATTAATTAAAAGCACATAGGTTATAACATGTATAAAAATCAGATATTCTAGACATTTATAATAATTTAAGCGATCGTGCTAGAACCACGGGATTCGAGGGTGCCTAACACCTTCCCTCGGGTCAACAGAGTTCCTTACTTAGAATTTCTGGTTCGCAGACTTCATTTGGAAAGTCGGAATTTCCTCGATTTGGGATTTAAATAAATCGCTGACTTGGGATACCATAATTCATTCCAAGTGGTGACTCTGAAAATTAAATAAATAATCCCATTTCGAATATTGTCATTTAAATTGGAAAAACACCCTTGCACCTTACCTTTCGGATAGGGTGCGCAAAAAAGAGGTGTGACACTGGTGTTGCTACTCGGGACTGAGCTCTGCCCTTACCTCAGCCTCTAGCACGGCCTCATCCTTGCCTTCTGCCCTTAGTGGGAGCTTCCTAGGGCTCAAACTGCTGATCGTTAGATGAGGAAGCGCGTTTTCTCGCCATCTGCAAAAGAATATAGTAGAAATTCAATTAGCATTGAAAAACCGAACCGCACGACAAGAAAGAACAATGTGAAACTTTTCCCAACTCTGTAGCATCTGGGATAAATACAGATATCTCCGTACCAATCTCTCAGACTCTACTAAGTTTGTCCGTGAGTTGTGAGACCTATGTAACATAGAGCTTTGATACCAACTTGTCACGATCCGGATTTTCCACCTTCGGGAGTCGTGATGGAACCTACTAATGGGGGCTAGGAAATCGAAGTTTAATTATTTTTTCATTAACAACATGATCCTCTTTAACAATTATCTGTAACAATATAAAATCAATGAAATTAATTAAGTAAGCAAAAGTCTTAAATTAAAGAAAACTGAATAGAAATGCAGAAAATTCAACATAAGCTTCTACCTAAGACTGGTGTCACATACTCACGAACTACTAAGAGTACTAAATACAATGCTTGAAAGAAAATATAATTATTTGTCTCGAGTACAATGAGATAACAGACTAACGTAAAGGATAGAGAAGATGCTGGGCCTACGGACTCGTGCAAGGCTACCTCGGCATCACACTGGACTGAAGGTTGGCTCTCGTGCTACTGCTGTTGCTGTCCAAAACATGGATCTATGCAAAAGAGCACAGAGTGTGGTATCAACACAACCGACCTCATGTGCTGGTAAGTATCTGACCTCACCCGATCGAGGTAGTGACGAGGCTAGGACCAGACTCCAGATAAATCTGTGCAGATATATATATACAAGTACAACGAAGAAGCAGCAAGAAAATAACAATTTACGCTGGGGGAAGGGGCATGCTTCGGGGGTAATATGTAGGACTAAAATATCAGGAATAATAGAGCGTACATCTACAGTTTAGCTTCTAGCATAAAATAAAGAGATAAGGCAACTTTCATATTAAATTCATCTTGTTGCAAGTGTGCAACTCGATCCCATTTCTCAATATCTCGTGGTAGGCATACCACCCGCTCCCATTTTAATATCACTTGTGGTAAGCGTACCACCCGCTCCCATTTCAGTATTACTTGTGGTAGGTGTATCACCCGCTCCCATTTCAGTATCACTGGTGGTAGGCGTACCACCCGCTCCCATTTTAATATCACTTGTGGTAGGTATACCACCCGCTCCATTTTTAATATCACTTGTGGTACTTGTACCACCCACTCCTTTTTTAATATCACTTGTGGTAGGCGTACCACCCACTTTCTTTTCAATATCATTTGTGGTAGGTGTACCACCCGCTCCTTTTTTAGTATTACTTGTGGTAGGCATACCACCCTCTTCCTTTACTTCTAATACAACACACAATACAATCCCGACAAGGGAACAATCAAAATAATAACTTACCGTCAAGGGAAACAATAACAATAAGTCAAACATCCCGACAAGGGAAAGTCATCAATAACCATCATGTTCAACTTCTGCTTGTTACTATTAATACCAATATTCAGTCACAACTTTCATAGGATCAAACAAGGATATACAATTATCAATTTAAGACCCACAGTCATGCTTGACATAAACGGATGGATACTCGTCACCATGCCCATACGTCGTACTCGACACAAAACAAGTAGCAATTATGACTCTACTCCTAATCTCTCAAGCTAGGGTTAAACCAAACACTTAGCTCGATGCTTTGAACTCAACTCAAACCTCAACTATAGCTTTACACCGCGATTCCGCCACCAATTCGCTCGTATCTAATCACAAATTACTTAATTATATTATAAACACTAAATGAATCAATTTGAATGCATAAAAATAAATTTCACAAAGTTTTGTCCAAAGATTCCAAATTGCCCCCGGGCCAACGTGGTCAAAACTTGAGGTGCGAACCAAACCCCACTTACCCATTCCCCCATGAACCCAAATATATGATTTGTTTTACAATCGGACCTTAAATAGAGGTCCAAATCTCCAATTTTAGAAAAACCTAGGTTCTACCCAAAGCTCCCAATTTCACCCATAAAAATCATTGATTTTAAGTTGAAAACATGTTAAATGACGTTAATGATTGAAAGAAATTAGTAAAAATCAACTTACAAATAATTTGGAAGAAGTCTTGTTCTTGAAAAATCGCCTAAGGAGTTGTGTTTTGAATATGGGGTGAAAAATGGTTCAAAATTCGACTAAGTGTAAAAATATGCAGGCTGTAGTGTCACGACCCTAGTTCACTAATTGTGAACATGTCATGACGGCACCCAGTCTTCGCGACTAGGTAAGCCTAACACAATACAGAATATACACTTTCATGAAAGAGACGATAACATAACAGCTGAATGACGTAAAAGAATGTAACAAGTGCCGCTCGGCACATACACTTCGCCAATTACCAGAAGAAAACACAACTACCAAGACCCGAAAACTCACGGGCAACACAGACTAAGAAAGAGTACAAGTGTGGCTCTATATATCAAGAGTGTCTACACAACAAAAATAAAGAAATAACTGATGTCGCTAAGATGAATAGAAGAATACACTCCGGATCTGAGGACGTAGTAGATCATATCTCGAGTCTCCTGAAGTATTGCTAGATCACCAGTAGTGTGCCTCATCGGATGTACCTGGATCTGCACAACAAAAGTGTGCGGAAGAGTAGCATGAGTACACCACGGCAGTACTCAGTAAGTGCCAAGCCTAACCTCGATGGGCCCTACCGAGAAATAATAAAATAATGATAATAATAATATTGAGCAGTTCAAATAAGAATGAGACTGAAATAACAGCAATGAGGTAAATACTACAACCGTCTACAATTAAGCTAACAAGGAGAAATCAACACAACAATGTACAAATCAACAAGTCTAGGATCTCCGGGAATTGAACCCGCAGTTCCTCTCAACACTCAGCAACTCAGGATCTCCGGGAATCTTACCCGCAGTCCATATATCAGTCTCATAGGATCTCCAGGAATTGAACCCGTAGTCCTTTATCTCAGTATCACAGGATCTCCGGGAATTGAACCCGCAATCCGTATATCAGTATCTCTAGATCTCCGGGAATTGAACCCGCAGTCTGTATATTAGTATCTCTGGATCTACGGGAATTGAAACCGCAGTCCGTATCTCAATATCTCAGGATCTCCGGGAATTGAACCCGTAGTCCATATATCAATATCTTTGGATCTCTGGGAATTGGACCCGCAGTCCGTATCTCAGTAGGATCGGATCTCCGGGAATTGAACCCGCAGTCCTTTACCTTAGTAGGATCGGATCTCCGGGAATTGAACCCGCAGTCCACAAACACAAACACAATCAATAAGAGGAAAAACATAGAGAAATATGAAGTACATAGCTACAAATAACACCAAATCCAGTCTCAACAAGTTCCAGTAAGTTCAATAAAGACAAGTAGGCACTTAGACAGATAATCCTATCTAATCATGCTTCTCTAACTATCACCAGATAAATCTTACAATTGAATCAATTAAGTAACAAGGATATCACGATTTGAACAGTTCAAGTAAGGTGGTTTTTCAACAATCTGCGCAGGTACACGCCCTTCACCTCGCGTACAAGGCATTTAAATCAACACATATATATCCTAGGGGAGAAGGTTCCCCCACACGAGGTTAGACAATTCACTTACCTCAATTCCGATACAAAATCGCTAAGAAACGACTCCCTTGCAACGAGTATCCGACTCTGAGTGGCCCGAATCTAGTAAAACCAATTACACAGTGTAAATAACATCGCAAGTAACTACTTACAATGATAAAATTAAAGCTACGACGCGAAAGTGGGTGAAATGAACAAAATACCCCTGCAATCATTAGCTCGGAATCAAAATATTTTTACATTTTCAAAACCCTCGTACTCTCATGAGTCTAACCATATACAATTTATCAAATCGAAGTTAGTTTGCCCCTCCAAATCATCAAAGTTTCTTCCATGAAACTACCCCAATTTTACACCCCAAATCAAAAATTAAAGGAAGAAATTGAGTTTAGACTAGCGAATAATGATCACAAGGGAGTAAGAAACGTTAGCCAATAATGGTCTCTAAAAGCACGTGCAAAATCACTCAAAAGCGAGCTCCCTAGCTTGAGTTTTTTGCAAAAATGGTGAAACCCTCGCGAATGAAATTTTATATACTGGTTTTGTCTGCCCAGTGATTTACTCTATGCGATCGAATGACCCTTATTGCGATCGCGTAGCACAAATTTTTCTACCTCACCAATTTACCTTATGCGATCGTATAGACCACAATGCGATCGCACAGATCGTCCAAATACATTTACGCGATCGCACACCCTATTCCGCGATCGCATAGAACAAAGTATAGGACCTGGACCCCTAATCTTTCCACTATGCGATCGTAGAGCACAATCATCCAAAGCTATGAGATCGCATAGCCCTTTCCGCGATTGCATAGAGCAATTTTTTAGCCTCACCCCAAGCCTTCTATGCGATCGCATTGGCCTATTGCGATCGCATAGAGCAACCGTCTACAACACTTATGACAGCAAAACTGACTTGTTCTTCAACTAGAAATTGTCCGTTTGACCGCCGGAAACATCCCCGAGACCCCCGGGACCTCAACCAAAACCACCAACCTACTCCAAATCACGATATGAACTTGTTCCAATCATAAAATCATATAATTAAACACAAAAATCATTAAATTATAGCGGATTCAAGCCTAAGTTTCAACCAAAACATCTGAAACCTACATGCTATCAAAAACCCGAGCAAACGACGTCCGAATGACCTGAAATTTTGCAGACATATCCAACATCACCTAACGAAGCTATTGCAACTGTCGGAATTTCATTCTGATTCCCGGATCAAAATCTCACCTATCGATCGGATTTCCAAAAATTCCAAACTTCCGCATTTCAAGACTAATTGAGCTACAGACCTCCAAAATACATTCCAAAAGCGCTCCCAACCTCGAAATCACCTAATGGAGCTAATGGAACCATCGGATTTCTGTTCCGAGGTCGTCTTAGCATTGTTCCAAATACGGGTCATTTTTCAACTATAAAGCTCTCATTTAGGGACTAAGTGTCCCAAAACACTCCAAATTCTAGAACCGAACCTCCTAGAAAACCACAATAGCAGAAATGAACTTAGGGGAAACAGTTAATTAGGGATCAAGGCGTAAATTTAAAAAAAAAACGACCGGGTCGTTACATCTTCCCACACTTAAAGATTCGTTCGTCCTCGAACGAGCATAGAAAACATACCTGAAGTGGTGAAGAGATGAGAGTACTGGCTGCGCATATCCTCCTCGGTCGGCTGACCCCTCCACTGGACCTTCACTGAAGCGATATTCTTTGATCGTAGCTTCCAGATTTGCCTGTCCAAAATGGCCACTGGCTCCTCAACATAAGATAGACCCTCGTCTAGTTGAACAGAAGTGAAATCCAACACATGCGATGGGTCACCATGGTATCTCCGGAGCATAGAGACATGAAATACGGGATGGAATCTAGCTAGGCTGGGAGGTAAGGCCAGCTCGTAAGCAACCTACCCAATACGCCTCAAAATCTCAAAAGGGCCAATGAATCTCGGACTCAGCTTTCCCTTCTTCCCAAACCTCGCGATGCCCTTCATGGGCGAGACCCGAAGTAGAACCCGCTCGCCAACCATAAAAGCCACATCACAGACCTTCTTGTCTGCATAACTTTTCTGTCTGGACTGGGCCGCACGGAGTCTGTCCTGAATCAGCTTGACCTTGTCCATTGCATCCTGGACCATCTCAGTACCTAGCAGCCTGGCCTTGCCCGGCTCGAACCAACCCACGGGGGACCTGCATCTCCTACCATATAGGGCCTCATACGGTGCCATTTGAATGCTGGACTGATAGCTATTGTTATAAGCAAATTCTGCTAGTGGCAAGAAATGATCCTATGAACCTCCAAACTCAATCACACACGCACGGAGCATATCCTCCAAAATATGAATAGTGCGCTCAGACTGGCCATCCGTCTGGGGGTGAAATGCTGTGCTCAGCTCCACCGGAGTGCCAAACTCCTGCTGCATGGCTCTCTAGAACCGTGAAGTGAACTGAGTGCCTCTGTGTGAAATGATGGAAACTGGAATACCATGCAGCCGGACTATCTCCCTGATGTAGATCTCTGCCAGCCGCTCCGATGAGTAAGTGGTGCACACAAGCATGAAATGGGCGGACTTTGTCAGCCGATCCACCATGACCCAAATGGAATCAAACTTCCTCACAGTCCGTGGAAGTCCAAATACGAAGTTTATGGTGATGCGCTCCCATTTCCACTTTGGGATCTCAATCTACTGCATTAACCCACCCTGACGCTGATGCTCATACTTCACCTGCTGGCAGTTGAGGCACGTAGAAACATAGTCAACTATATCCTTCTTCATCCACCTCCACCAGTAATGCTACCTCAAGTCCTGATACATCTTCGCGGCACCCGGATGGATGGAATACCGTGAGCTATGGGCCTCTACTAGAATCAGCCCTCGAAAATCATCTATATTGGGCACACAAATATGTCCCTACATCCTCATCACTCCGTCATCCTCGATGGTGACATCTCGGTCATCACCACGTTGAACCTTGTCATGAAGTCCTGGAAATAAGGGTCATCAAACTGTCGCTCTCTGATGCGATCAAATAGAGAAGATCGAGAAACCACACAGGCCAGAACCCGGCTGGGCTTCGAAAGATCCAATCTAACAAACTGCCTGGCTAAGGCCTGAACATCCATCGCCATAGGCCTCTCTGAAGCTGGCAGATATGCCAAACTCCCCAAACTCTCCGCCCGGCGACTCAAGGCATCGGCAACTACATTGGCCTTGCCCGGATGATAGAGAATAGTAATATCATAGTCCTTCAACAGCTCCAACCATCTCCTCTGACGCATGTTCAGGTCCTTCTGCTTAAGCAAGTGCTGCAAGCTCCGATGATCAGTGTAAATCTCACAAGGAACCCCATACAAATAATGAAGCCAAATCTATAAGGCGTAAACAATGGCAGCTAGCTCAAGATTGTGGACATGGTAGTTCTTTTCATGTACCTTCAGCTGTCGGGACGCTTAGGCAATCACCCTACCGTCCTACATCAATACTGCACCGAGTCCAACCCGTGAGGCATCACAATATACCATATAGGACCCCGAACCGGTAGGCAACATCAAGATAGGGGCCGAAGTCAAAGTTGTCTTGAGCTTATGAAAGATCGCCTCACACTCCTCTGTCCACTGAAAAGGGGCGCCCTTTTGGGTCAATCTGGTCATAGGTGTTGCGATCGAGGAGAAAGCCTCTACGAAACGATGGTAATAACCCTCCAGACCAATGGAAGCTACGAATCTCAGTAGCTGAGGAGGGCCTGGGCCAACTCTGCACGGCCCCCACCTTCCTCAGATCCACTCGAATACCCTCGCTCGATACCACGTGGCCTAGAAATGCCACCGAACTCAGCCAAAATTCACATTTAGAGAACTTTGCATATAATTGCTTCTCCCTTAGAGTCTAAAGCACTATCCTCAGGTGCTGCTCGTGCTCTTCCCGATTCCGGGAATATACCAAAATATGATCAATGAAAACAATCACGAACGAGTCGAGGTACGACCTGAATACACTGTGCATCAAATGCATAAAAGTTGATGGGGCATTAGTCAGCCTGAAAGACATAACGAGAAACTTCGTAGTGACCATACCGAGTCCTGAAGGCAGTCTTTGGGATATCTGGCTCCCGAATCTTCAGCTGATGATAACCAGAGTGCAAATCAATCTTAGAGAACACATGTGCGCCCTATAGCTGGTCAAATAAGTCATCAATACGTGGCAAAGGATACCGGTTCTTCACTGTAACTTTGTTCAGCTGGCGATAGTCAATACACATACGCATAGAACCGCCCTTTTTCTTCACAAACAACACAGGAACACCCTAAGGCAAAACATTGGGTCGAGGCGGAGCCATGCGGTACGGAGGAATAGAAATGAGCTGAGTGCCCGGCAGTAAGTCAATACCAAAATCGATATCTCTATCGGGCGGCATGGCCGGGAGATCAGCTGGAAATACATCCGGGAAATCACATACCACTGGGACGGAATCAATAGAAAGAGTGTCAACACTGACATCCCTTACATAAGCTAGATAAGCTGCACACCCCTTCTCAACCATACGCTGGGCTTTGAGAAAGGAAATAACATGACTGGGGGTGTGATCTAGAGTACCACTCCACTCAATACGTGGAATGCCTGGCATAGCCAGTGTCACGGTCTTGGCATGGCAATCAAGAATAGCATAGTAGGGCGACAACCAGTCCATGCCCAAAATAATATCGAAATCAACCATACTGAGCAATAAAAGATCAGCTCTGGTCTCAAAACAACAAATAGTGACCAAACACGACCGATACACACTGTCCACAACCAAAGAATCTCCCAGCGGAGTAGAAACATAAATAGGGGCACTCAAAGAATCCTGAGGCACACCCAGATGTGAAGCAAAATAAGAGGACACATATGAAAAAGTAGAACCGGGATCGAATAGAACCGATGCCTCTCTATGACTAACCAAGATAATACCTATGATAACAGAATTGGAGGCGACAGCTGCAGCGCGATCAGGAATAGCATAAAATCTAGCCTGACCCCTCTCTCGAGGGTGGCCTCTGGCACCCTGATCCCCGCCCCTGGCTGGATGGGAAGGTGGGGTGGCATCTAGGGCTGGAACGATGGCATGTTGACCCTGTGAACCACGCTGAGGTTGCGAAGTCTGTGGAGTCGCTCCTCTCCTACGCCTGGGGCACTCCCTAACCAGATGGTGAGTATGCCCGCACTCAAAACATGCCCTGGGAGGACGCGGCGGCTGTGACTGACCGGCCCCGCTCCAGCTGGACTGATCCCTGGAGGTACCTCGCGCAGGAGGCGCACTGGAAACTGGGGGAGCATAATAAGGCTCCTGAGTTGCTGGAAGAGCTGGAGTACTACTAGTTGCTGGCAATGCTGAATGAACTGGACGATCGGAATAACCCCTGACAAAACGGTCGGCTGCTGAAGTACGGGCACCAGAGAAATGACCCGACTCACGAAACATCTTGGCCTCCATCTCTTCTCGCTCTCTAGAGAGCATACCTTCGATCCGCCTGGAAATACTCACCACCTGCTGATACGGTACATCTGTCTCTAGCTCTCTAGCCAAGCTGGACCGGATCGGCGGAATAAGGCCCTTAATAAACCTCCGCACTCTCTCCTGGACTATGGCTACCAAGGTCGGTGCATGACTGGCTAACCATGTGAAACTGATAGCATACTCTGATACTGTCATAGAGCCCTGACAGAACCGCTCAAACTCCGGTCGCCAAGCATCCCTAAGGCTCTGGGGAACAAACTCCCTCAAACAAATATCAGAAAACTGTGTCCAGGTCAATGAGGCAGACTCATCTGGACTATCCAACTCATACGTGCACCACCAATCATAAGCGGCCCCTCGAAGCTGAAAAATAGTAAAGGAAACCCCACTGGTCTCCACTATACCCATAGTACGGAGGATACGATGACACTCTTCTAGAAATCCCAATGCATTATCTGAAGCCAAGCCACTGAACACTGGGGGATCATATTTCTTGAACCTCTCTAACCTATGTTGCTCGTCCTCAGAGGCAGCTGGCCCACCTCTAGGCTGTACTGGTGTGGCAGGAGGCATAGTAATAATCTATGGAACCTGCCCCTCAGGCACTCGCTGCTCAGGTGTGCTGGCTCCGGGAGTCTGGGCCCCTCCCCCGGCCTGAAATGTAGCTACAACGAGAGGAAGCAACCCCGCCTAAGCTAGAGTAGTATACATGATCATAAACTGGGCCAAGGTCTCCTAGAGTGCTGGAGTGGTAGCAGTTGTAGTAGCTGTACCAGGTGCCTGCGCTCCAACCTGATCTACCGGTGGTGCCTCAGCGGCAGCGCGCGCGGGTGTTGTAGCTTCACCTCGGGCGCGTCTTCGACCTCTACCACGGCCCCGGCCTCTGGCGGTGGCAACAGGGGGCACGTGTGCCTGATCCTCATGAGTAGCACGTGTCCTCACCATTTGTGAGAGAATAGAAAACATAAGTTTAGATTTGGTGCCAAAATATCACACGACAAGGAATTCAAAAGAAATGAAGAGTTTCCTAAATAGTTACATAGCCCCTCGTAGATAAATACGGATGTCTCCGTATCGATCAGCGAGACTCTAAATAACCGGTTTGTGTCCCGTGACTCCTACGAACCTAGAGCTCTGATACCAACTTGTCACGACCCTAGTTCACGAATCATGAACATGTCATAACGGCACCCAGTCTTCGCGAATACGTAAGCCTAACATAATGCAGAATATACACTTTCATGAAAGAGAAGATAAGATACAAGCGAAATGACGTAAAAGAATGTAACAAGTACCGCTCGACACATACACTTCTCCAATTACCAAAAGAAAGCACAACTACCAAGACCCAGAAACTCACGGGAAACACAGACTAAGAAAGAGTACAATTGTGGCTCTATAAATCAAGAGTGTCTACACAATGAAAATAAAGAAATAACTGATGTCGCTAAGATGAATTGAAGAAGACCCTCCGGATCTGCGCACGTAGCAGATCATACCTCGAGTCTCCTGAAGTACTACTAGATGACCTGTAGTGTGCCTGATCGGATGTACCTGGATCTGCACAACAAAAGTGTGCAAAAGAGTAGCATGAGTACACCACGGCGGTACTCAGTAAGTGCCAAGCCTAACCTCGATGGAGTAGTGACGAGGAAGGTCACGGCCCTACCGAGAAATAATAAAATAATGATAATAATAATATCGAGCAGTTCAAATAAGAATAAGACTAAATAATAGCAATGAGGTAAATACTACAACCGTCTACAATTAAGATAACAAGGAGAAATCAATACAATAATGTACAAATCAACAAGTCCAGGATCTCCGGGAATTAAACCCGCAGTCCCTCTCAATACTCAGCAACTCTGGATCTCCGAGAATCAAACCCGCAGTCCATATATCAGTCTTACAGGATCTATAGGAATTGAACCCGCAGTCATTTATCTCAGTATCATAGGATCTCCTGGAATTGAACCCACAGTTCATATATCAGTATCTCTGGACCTCCGGGAATTGAACCCACAGTTCATATATCAGTATCTCTGGACCTCCGGGAATTGAACCCGCAGTCCTTTATCTCAGTATCACAGGATCTCAGGAAATTGAACCCGCAGTCCGTATATCAGTATCTTTGGATCTCCGGGAATTGAACCCGTAGTCCGTATCTCAATATCTTAGGATCTTCGGGAATTGAACCCGCAGTTCGTATATTAGTATCTTTGGACCTCCGGGAATTGAACCCACAATCCGTATCTCAACATCTCAGGATCTCCGGGAATTGAACCCGCAGTCCTTTATCTCAGTAGAATCGAATCTCCGAAATTGAACCCGCAGTCTACAAACACAAACACAATCAATAAGTGGAAAAACACATAGAACTATGAAGTACATAGCTACAAATTACACCAAATCCAGTCTCAACAAGTTCCAGGAAGTTCAATTAAGACAAGTTGGCACTTAGACAGATAATCCAATCTAATCATGCTTCTCTAACTATCACCAGATAAGTCTTACAATTGAATCAATTAAATAACAAGGATATCACGATTGAACAGTTCAAGTAAGGTGGTTTTTCAACAATCTGCGCAAGTAAACGCCTATTACCTCACGTACAAGACATTTAAATCAACACATATATATCCTATGGGAGAAAGTTCCACCACGCAAGGTTAGACAAGTCACTTACCTCAATTCCGGTACAAAACCGCTAAGAAACGACTCCCTTGCCACGAGTATCTGACTCCGAGTGGCCCGAATCTAGTCAAACCAATTAAACAGTGTAAATGACATCGCAAGTAACTACTTACAACGATAAAATTAAAGCTACGACGCGAAAATGGGTGAAATGACCAAAATGCCCCTGCAGTCATTGGCTCGGAATCAAAATATTTTTATGTTTTCAGAATTCTCGTACTCTCACGAGTCTAACCATATAAAGTTTATCAAAATCGGAGTTCATTTGCCCCTCATAATCATCAAAGTTTTTTCCATGAAACTACCCTAATTTTACACCCCAAATACGAAATTAAAGGAAGAAATTGAGTTTAGACTAGCGAATAATGATCACAAGGGAGTAAGAAATCATTAACCAACAATTGTCTCTGAAAATCACACGAAAAATCACTCAAAATCGAGCTCCCTAGCTTGAGGTTTTTGCAAAAATGGTGAAACCCTCGAGGATGAAATTTTATATACTAGTTCTGTCTGTCGAGTGATTTACTATATGCGACCGCATGACCCTTGTTGCGATAGCATAGCACAATTTTTTATACCTCACCAATTTAACTTATGCGATCGCATAGACCACAATGCGATCGCACAGATCGTCCAAATAGACTTACGCGATCGCACACCCTGCTCCACGATCGCATAGAACAATGTATAGGATCTGGGACCCCTAATCTTTCCACTATGCGATCGCATAGGCCCTTTTGCGATCGCATAGCACAATTATCCAAAGCTATGCGATCGCATAGAGCAATTTTTTAGCCTCACCCCAAGCCTTTTATGCGATCGCATCGACCTGTTGCGATCGCATAGAGCAACCGTGTGCAACACTTATGACAGCAAAATTGACTTGTTCTTCAACTAGAAATGGTCCGTTTGACCCCTGAAAACACCCCGAGGCCCCCGGGACCTCAACCAAATCCACCAACCTACTCCAAATCATGATACAAACTTGTTCCAATCATAAAAACATATCATTAAATACAAAAATCATTAAATTATAACGGATTCAAGCCTAAGTTTCAACCAAAACTTTCGATACCTACATGCTATAAAAAACCCGAGCAAACGACGTCCGAATGACCTGAAATTTTGCAAACATATATAAATCACCTAACGAAGCTACTGCAATTGTCGGAATTCCATTCCGACTACCGGATCAAAATTTCACCTATCGATCGGATTTCCAAAAATTCCAAACTTCGGCATTTCAAGCCTAACTGAGCTACAGACCTCCAAAATACATTCTGAACGCGCTCCGAACCGTGAAATCGCCTAACGGAGCTAATGGAACCATCAGATTTTTGTTCCGAGGTCGTGTTAGCACTGTTCCGAATACGGGCCATTTTTCAACTATAAAGCTCTCATTTAGGGACTAAGTGTCCCTAAACACTTCAAATTCTAGAACCGAACATCCCGACAAACCACAATAACAGAAATGAATTTAGGGGAAACGACTAATTGGGGACAGGGGCGTAAATTTCAAAAATGATTGGTCGAGTCGTTACATGCAGATATGGGACTTGCAAACTGGGGTTCGCAATTGCGAATCCCGGTCATTTATGGGAATTGCGAGATTTTGTTCGCATTTGTGAACACCGACCAAAATGGGAGGGCTTCACATTTGCGGCAAAAAGTGTTGCATTTGCGAAAAGCCAAGTTCCGCATTTGCGAAGTCAGCACAATTTCCCCTTCCTCGCATTTGCAAGGACTGCTTCGCAAATGCGAAAATTACATAACTGAAATGTCAGATTTTCTCTAAGTTCAACAATGCACTCCAACACCTATCCAAAACTCACCCGAGCCCTTGGGGCTCCAAAAAAAAAAGGCACACAACCTCAAAAATATCCTACGGACTTATTCGCGCGATCCCATCGCCAAAATAACATCATAAACATCGAATTAAAACTCAAAATCTATGATTTTTTCCAAATTTTCATAAAACATCAAATATCCATTTTAAGTCCGAAACACATCAAATGACGTCCGTTTTCAACCAAACTTTACTGAAAGTTCTTAAATCACATATAAGACTTGTACCGAGCGCGGAACAAGAATACGGGTCCGATATCATAGTCTTCTAATCAAATTTCATTTCTAACTTCCTTAATTATTTCCAGAAAATAATTTCACACAAAAATTAATTTCTCGGGCTTAAGACCTCGGAATTCGATTTTAGGCATACGCCCAAGTTCCATATTTTCTTACGGACCTTCCGGGACAGTCAAATCACGGGTCCGGGTCCGTTTACCCAAAATATTGACCGAAGTCAAATTTATTCATTTTAATAACAAAATTTAGCATTTTTCTGAGAGAATTCATGTTTAAGCTTTCCGGCTACGCGCCCAGACTGCGCACGCAAATTGAGGCAATCCTAATTGAGATTTTCAAGGCCTCGGAAGCACAAAATGAATAAGCAAATAAGTAATGACCCTTTGGGTCGTCAGATTTCTATTCATTGTTATACTAGAAGAGCTTGTTGAATCCTTGGGGATACGCCTAATTTTATTCATTTCGATGTAGGTAAAATATCCTTAAGTACAGTGTCCTTGACACTCCTCAGACTAAATCTTTTATTCTCCATATTCATAAAAAAAACTCCAACAATCTTAAGGATATTTTCAAATTTCTTTTATCATGGAGAATAAAATTTGTTATTGTCTAGGTTATTGTTCTAATTCTGAAAATGGAACCTACACTTCAAGTTTGCACAATAATCTTAGAGAGACTACCACTCTTTATTGAAATTATTTTTGTGAGCAACAAAATATTAATCAAGTTGCAATTTTAATTTTGTGCAATAATACATTATTGAAGGTAAATTGCATTAGAGGGAATTGACAACCACTAGTTTGTCTCGTGGTTATTTTCCCTTTTTCCTTCAGTTTGACCAGTAATGCACGTCCATCGGTTCAAAGCAGCCACCCCTTCATTTGAATGCTAATTGTAACAGTGACTTTACGAAAGCCGAAATAAGGGCGACTTCAGTTACTTTGTAAAAAATAAAATAATAATAACGATATTACCTTTGTGTTTAATTAGCAGTCATTTAGTTCAACAACCTTTTTACAGGTAAACCAAACCTATACCCATGCAATATTTATATAGAACTGTGAAAGGCAAAGACTGAAGACATCAGCTATCACCATTTAACACTGAACAAATGGCAGAAGTAGAGCAGAATATCTCTCAGGTTATATTCCAAGAAGTGAATAAATTGAAGGAAATAGTATGTGGCAGCACAATAATAAGCAGTAAAATGATTGTCGTCGTTGCAGTAATTGTAGCATTATGGTGGCTTGTGCTTACTTTTTGGTGGTCTAAGTTTAGGGTAGCAAGAAAAAAAAGAGAAGATAAATGCGTGGACTGGGTCTGTGTAATATGTCTTGGCGAGGATTCTTTGGGTGATGAGTCGCGGCGGGTGCTTAACAAATGTGGACATGGATTTCATACTCAATGCATTGAAACTTGGCTAAACATCAATTCCATGTGTCCTCTTTGTAGAAGTCATGTGCCTATTGCTATTTCTGTACGTTGTACCAACAACCGCTTCGTTTCGTCTTTGATATCTGCTATAAATAACATCTGGACTTGGTTTCTCGATCCGCTTAGCTCTGGGGTCATAGCTTCTCTTTCTATTGAGGAATGCGATTAAACAACCAGGGATACAACAGAGAAAAACATTAATTGTTTTAATTTTATTTCCCAGAATGTGTATATACAGTTTTTGTTATGAATTTTGACTGCTGCTATCTTTACACAAAGATATTCTGCTTTATTAATTGTTACTATGAAGGTTTAACATATGATGTTTGAATTTTGATATTGGTGGGAAGGTTGGAACTACCTTACTAACAATACTAATGTCTTAGCTGATGTCTGCTATTTTTAAATGATACAACTATTTTTTATTTTTTATTTTTTTTTACTCCATCACATCATTGAAAGGTAACTGTAGGAACTATCCATCCATTATTTACTGCTTCACTTCATTCTCACCCACCAAAATTTAATCAACTCTCACGACACCCTTACACCAGAGTCAGAGTCGAAAAGAGGATTCCTCACTTCTTTCTCTCATTCAAAACCGTGCATGAGACTTTCATCTCACATAGCTCCTAAGTGATAAAAGAAAGAAGAACCCATTTTCTTTCTTTTTTGATTACCTTCCTCGCGTATGTATAAGACCGAATCCATTTGATTTCTAAAAAGGATTACTAATCCTTAACTTTTCGAGGAATCCTTCATAAGTGGTTGTGAATGACTGATTTTTTCAATCTTTTCGACCTTGGTTTTCTGCCTTTTGCGGCAAGAATCGCTCGAAAGCATGGGATGGACCTTCCCTTCCTTTACGTCATCCACCACCATGTCCAATCCACTCTCCCCAAATCTCTACTCGTAATTTGAAGAAGAAAGCCTGGGGTATGGGTACCTATTATTCGTCGGGTAATTTGTCCGCGTATTCCCAGACAATACAAAAGAGTCTTTCTTTCTCCTCTCTCGCTCGTGGTTGCTTCGAGTCGAGCAACGGAAAAAGGCTTTTTTTAGGGATAAAAACCTTCTCTGCCCCGACTCGTTCGCTTTCAGACTGCTACCCGCTCGAACTATTACTATTAGCTAAACAACCCTTTCTTTGTGTTTAACTACTACCTCTCTATTTTCAAAAGTCTATAGAAATGGTAGGCACTGGGAGTGAGTGACCCGTTGTAACGACCCGGCCGGTCGTTTTTGAAATTTACGCCTCGATCCCCAATTTAATTGTTCCCCTAAGTTCATTTCTGCTATTGTAGTTTGCCGGGAGGTTCGGTTATAGAATTTGAAGCGCTTTGGGATACTTAGTCCCTAAATGAGAGCTTTATAGTTGAAAAATGGCCCATATTCGGAACAGTGTTAAGACGACCTCGGAATCGAAATACGATGGCTTCATTAGCTTCGTTAGGTGATTTCGGGGTTGGGAGCACGTTCGAAATGTATTTTGGAGGTCTGTAGCTCAATTAGGCTTGAAATGCCGAAGTTTGAAATTTTTGGAAATCGGATTGATAAGTGAGATTTTGATCCGGGCGTCGGAATTGAATTCCGACAGTTGCAGTAGCTTCGTTAGGTGATTTTGGATATGTCTGCAAATTTTTAGGTCATTCAGACATCGTTTGGTCGGGTTTTTGATAGCATGTATGTTTCGGAAGTTTAGGATGAAACTTAGGCTTGAATTCGCTTTGATTTGGTGATTTCCGTGTGTAAGGGTGTGTTTTTATGATTGGAACAAGTTCGTATCATGTTTTGGAGTAGGTTGGTGGTTTTCGTTGGGGTCTCGGGGGTCTCGGGATGAATCTGGGGGTCCAATCGGGCTTATTCATGCACTTTAGAAATGCTGTTAACTGCTGGTATGTGCTGCAGACGAATGCTCTATGTGATAGCAATGGGCTGATGTGATCGCATAGAAGGTTTTGAAGGAGGCTAAATATTTGTTCAATACGATCGCGGGCAAGGTTATGCGATCGCATAGCTTTGGAAGGTTGTGCTCTGCGATAACGTATAGTCCTATGCGATCGCATAGTGTATAGAGTAGGGGGGTCCTAGGCCCAGCTTTTTGTTCTATGCAATCGCGGAGCAGGGTATGCGATCGCATAGGTTATTTTGGTGAGCAGTGCGATCGCATTGAGGACTATGCGATCGCATAGAGTTGTTTGGCGAGGGTTCAAAATTTGTTCTATGCGATCGCAATAGTGTTCATGCGATCGCATAGAGTAAAAATGTCTGGCAGTGAATTTAAGTGCAGAACAGTCCAGTCGCGGGGCTCATTCGCAAAAACCCCATTTTTGAGTTTTAGAGAGAGAAACTCATGGGAAATTACATGGAATTCATCGGGTATTCATCGAAGGTAAGTTTTATGGCCTAACTACGTTATTTTATCATGAAATCTTTGAGTATTGCACTGTTAATGGAAGATTAATGGGGGATTTTAGCCCTAGCCCTAAATTATGGTAAATCGTCGATTTGAATGGGCAAACAGAATCCGATTTTAGTATATGCATAGACTCGTGTTGAGATAAGGAACCCGAATATGTAACTTTCATAATTTTTCGAGAAGCGTACCGAAAGTCGGGTTTTGACAACTTGTGGTTTTTTATCTATTTCGAATTATTTCGATTGGGTAATGCCAAATGGGCCTATTTTGATGTATTTCTATTGATTCTTTATCAGATACTACACCTGTGGAGGCCGATACTCGTGGCAAGAGAGTTGTCTCTTAGCAGTTTTGTACCGGAGTCGAGGTAAGTGTCTTTTCTAACATCGTGTGGGGGAACCTTCACCCCTAGGATATTATGTGTTAATTTAAATGCCTTGTACGCGAGGTGACGGGCATGTACATATGCAGATTGTTGGAACCCACCTTACTTGAATTGTCCAATTCGTGATATTTCTGTCCTTAGCTGATTAAATTGTGACATTTACCTGATATTCGTTAGAAAATCATGATTAGATAGGATTTATCTGTCTAAATACCTAATTGTCTTACTTGAACTTCTTGATAATTGTTGGCACTGGTTTTGGTAAAGTTGTAGTTATGCATATCATATTTCTCTGTGCGTTCCTTTTTATTGTTTGTGTTGGTGGACTGCGGGTTCAATTCTCGGAGATCCAAGGGCTGTGGATTCGATTGCCAGAGGCCCGGAGTGGTATTGTGTGTGGACTGCGAGTTCGATTCCTGGAGATCCAAGGGCTGCGGGTTTGATTCCCGGAGATCCAAGGGCTGCGGGTTCGATTCCCGGAAACATGGAGTTTAATGATATATTTATTGAGATACGGATTGCGGGTTCGATTCCCAGAGATCCTGAGATATTGAGACACGGGTTGCGAGTTCGATTCCCAGAGACACAGGGATACTGATATTGGGACTGCGGGTTAAATTCCCGGAGATCCTGAGTTGTTGGATATAGAGAGGGACTGTGGGTTCAATTCCCATAGGTCCTGGACTTGTTGGTTTGAGTTTATGTTGTGTTGGTTACTTTTATTTAGCTAATTATAGTCAGTTGCAGTAATTACTTCATTGTTATTATTTCAGACTCATTCTTACTTATTCCTGCTTATTACTGTTTTGATCATTATGTTATTGTTTTCTCGGTAGGGCCCTGACCTTCCTCGTCACTACTCCATTCAGGTTAGGCTTGGCACTTACTGAGTACCGATGTGGTGTACTCATGCTACTCTTCTGCACACTTTTATTGTGCAGATCCAGGTACATCAAGTCAGGCTCATCTCACGTGATTTAGCAGCATTTCAGGAGACTTGAGGTATGATTTGCTACGTCCGCAGATCCGGAGGGTCTCCTTCTATTCTCATTAGTGATAGCAGTTACTTTCCCTTATTCTCGTTGTTTAGACATTCTTGATGTATAGAGCCACAGTTGTACTCTTCTTTTAGTCTGTGTTGCCCGTGGGTTTTCGGTTCTTGGTAGTATGTTGCCTAGCGGTATTTGGCGAAGTGTATGTGCCGAGCGGCACTTATTATATTTCATTCATATTATTCCGCTGTTATCTTATCTTTTATTCATGAAATTGTATATTCCGCATCGTGTCAGGCTTACCTAGTCCCGACGACTAGGTGCCGTCATGACAGGTTCACGATTGGTGAACCAGGGTCGTGACACCCGTGTGGAAGGGCTCTCGCTCAACGGATCAAAGGTACGTTGGTAAGCTTGCAATCAAGTTATTGTTATCTTACGAGCAGCTTGCTATAGCTGTTCCCATTTCCTCGCTAACCCATCATGCAAAAATCTCCAAGGCTTCACTATTTCTTGCACTAAATTCAAATTTCATACAAGAAATGAATTTTTTTTGCTCCAATACAACACAAATTCTTGCACTATTGTAGAGCGTGAATAGTTTTGGTGCAACACTATTCATCACTCAAAATTTGCTTTATTAATACTTTATTCAATCTTTTTATTTATCATATATTGTGTATATAACTAATTTTTATATTAAGATCTTTATAATCTTAATTTTATATCCTATTTTTGATATATTAATTTTTATATATATTATATTTATATAAAATTATAAGTTAATTTTATTATTATTATTATTATTATTATTATTATTATTATTATTATTATTATTATTATTATTATTATTATTATTGTTGTTGTTGTATAAAAATAAATATAAAGATGCAGGTGAATGTCCAGCTCCTACGTTAAAAATGGTAGTAGATGAAGATCGCCGATTTGAATAATTTTTAACTCGACACAAAAAAATTAAGGATAAAGATCTACATTTCGTAATTCGCAATGTATTAATCGAGCATTTATGTAGAATAGATGCGAAAGTTAAATATTTATGAGGTACTTAAATTAAATTTGACTATGATGTAATATTTATTTAATTATCTTTTATCGATAATTTTACTTTTAATTGATTTATCCTTTAAGATAATTTTGTAATAAATGATTATATAAGTGGTGAATGTAAATTATATAATGAATATGAAAAAAGAAAAAAGATAGTATTAGTTTGAAGAAAATAAAAAATAAAAAGTAAATAGAAGATAATAATATAATATAGAATAGAGAGAAGATTTGGTATAAAAAATAGTATAATGATTGAAGTAAATTTGGTGTTACACCATTTTTGTGTGAAATTTGATGTTAGGGTTGAAGTTGTTCTTTTGTAAAGTTATCCTCTTTTTGTCACGCCCCAAATCGAGGGACATGACCGGCGCCTGACCGGATTGCCCCAGTCAAGCGGACCTGGGTGCCTTTCATTCCCACGCGTTACCCCTGTGATGACTGTTTCTCATTAACCAAATATATTACTAATCATAATTGATTTCACATTAAACAAATAAAATGATACGAGTGATTCATTAACAAGATTTCAACTTTTACAACGCCCGACATAACACCTTATATATATAAGACTGGAGTCCCACAGTTTACATGTCTACAGAGCCTCTAGGATACAAAAGGGAAATACAATACTTGCCGGTAACAAGGCTCCGGCTATACCTTTCAAAACCAAAATGAAATCCAAACCGAAGTGGCAAGAACCACACAAGGCCCCGAGGAAGAAAGGGGCTCACCAAGACGGGCAGTGGAAGGAGAAGAATACTACTGCCGACGAGCTGAAGTGCCTGCTACTGATCCACCTACAATCATGACACGAATGTAGCGCCCCCGGCAAAAGGGACGTCAGTACACTTGAATTGTACCGGTATGTATGGACAAACTTTGTCCCAAGTAAACTCAAGCCATTAAATTACATCAACAATTAATTAAGCCAGCCAACCATGTTTCCACATTTTCCTCATTTCAAATAATTCTCACACAAAGAACTTTCCACGATCAACCAATTTAACAATAACCAATCAATCACGTAAAACACAAGTAGTCAAACAAAGGGGCAATCAGTGCCCCACAGGTTGCAAACTCTCCTGCTGTCTCCTTTCACAATTTCACATTATTGATTTATGTATCAATTTTCAATAGCGATTTCGATCGCTTTCCATCCTTATTGCCCCTGACCACCCTTATTACCTCGGCCACCCTTATCACCCCAACCCAAACCTTATTTGCGGCGCGCAACACGACCCCGCCTTACAGTTGAAAACACAACAATTTCAAACAGCAGATAATGTACTACATACAATTTCAACAAGTTCAAATAAGCAACTTACACATTGGTTCATGTTCTCAATTTCTTCTCAATTCAATATCACAATCATGTTACAAGTATTCCAAAATCGAAAATGCCCACATAATCATGTTCAGCAATTCACCACAATTAAGGTGTTTCAAATTCCTTCCACAATAAGCCAAATATGTCATCACAACAATTTTCCTCAGTTCTGTACCAATTTCAATTCCCTTGTCATCTTTCAATTCGTATTTCAAACCATACCAAATGTAGTTCAATCATCAATTGTATACCCAACACAACAATGATATCGAAAAATCACATAAAATCTCTCAAATTAACACATGCCAAACAATTTCACACATATGGGCGATTTTACAAGAATCAAAATTAGCCATACATACCGGTGATGATTCTTTTCTTCCGTTAACTTTCTACTTTATGCTTACCCAAGATATCCTACTCTTGCCAACCTTGTTCTTGAAGACTCTTACTTCTACTCACTTCTTTTTACTAGAAATCAAGTTAAATAATCATGCATGAGTGTAAAAATTCTATCTTCAAAAGCTATTATATGCAAACCTCTCTTTACCCAATTAAAACTGAAAATCAAAGAAAATAGTTAGGGTTTTTACCTTGAAAATATTGGGGAAGTTGAATCCTTGCCCTAGAATCCCTTGGAATTAAGTAGTTGGAACAATCTTTGAAGATGAAGAACTTCTCTCTCTAAAAACCCTCTCTTCTCTCTCTAATTTTGGTGAGATGATATGATAAAATGAAGAAGAAAGGTGTTATATTAAAGAAGAGATCGGGTCAAAATGTTACAAAAATCGGGGCCGGGGTCAAATATGCGGTCACTATGCGACCGCAGAATCAACATGCGGTCCGCATAGTGGCCGCAGAATGGCTCAAAAATTACGCAGGCTCTGGAACGATTTGCGGTCACTATGCGGACCGCATGTTGATTCTACGGCCGCAAAAGTGCACCGCAGATTGACATGCGATCGCATATCGACCGCACATTGGACACAATTTTGGGCAACTCTCTGGAACGATTTGCGGTCACTATGCGGACCGCATGTTGATTCTGCGGCCGCAAAAGTGCACCGCAGATTGACATTTTTCTGGAAAAAATTTTATTCTACATTTTGAAACTTAAATCACTACCAAGGGTCCGAACCGCGGCGAGCAAGCTCGCCGCGAAGAATTCTACGCATTCCTAACACATCATTCGGACCATGACACCACATCTACTAGATTTTATGCACAAAAATTTCACGGGGCCTTACATCCTCCCCCTTAAGATCATTCGTCCTCGAATGAGGATTTTGAAATAAATGAGTTGGTTTTGAAAGACATGATATGCAACCATCAAAATTTTGACTAACTCTTATATTTTAGAAAAATTTCGCCGGAGTTTCCTTTGTATTATGGACATATCCACCTGTTCAGAGGGCCCCCGAAACACATGACCAAACAACAATATACAACAACAACACTATTCACAACTGGTATACACCTTCTTACCTCAACGAATGCACATATTCTATCACATTGTTACAATTGCACATAAACTAGTCACTTCAATGAATTCTTACCTTATTTAACCATTTTAACACACCATGTACACTTAACGAACCATTACCAATCTACACTTACTATTAGTTGTTTATTAAACACGTAAATCTTTATAAGGCTTTCATTTATCAAGAACGGTTGAAGTGACCCAAGGTAACAACACATTTAACTCATTACAAATAAAGGAGACTTTACTAATACTAAGAGGGAAACAACTTAGGCCAGATGACAGTTACTAGGAGTAGGAGGGTCACCTAATTTCTTCTAGGCTTGATCAAACAAATGGGGGTACTTTTCCTTCATCTCTTTTTTCGCTTCCCATGTGGCCTCCTCAACTTGTTGACTTCGCCACAATACTTTAACAGAGGCAACTTCCTTATTTCTCAACTTACGGACTTGCCTATCAAGAATGGCAACTGGGACTTCTTCATATGACAAATCTTCATTAACCTCTATAGCCTTCGACTGGCATGATGGTGGATGGATCTCCAATCACTTTCTTCAACATGGACACATGGAATACCGGGTGCACTGCCGACATCTCAGGAGGCAACTCTAGCCTATAAGCAACTTGACCAATCCTTTGAACGATCCGATAAGGCCCGACATACCTAGGACTCAATTTTCCTTTCTTCCCGAATCGCATGACTCCCTTCATAGGAGATACCCTCAAGAACACCCAATCATCGACTTGAAACTCCAAATCCGTTCGACGAACGTCTGCATAGGACTTTTGACGACTCTGTGCTGTTTTCATTCTCTCCTGAATAACCTTGACCTTTTCCATAGCTTCGTACACCATATCCGGCCCTAGCAATTCCGCTTCACCTACCTCAAACCACCCGATTGGCGATCTACATCTTCTCCCGTACAATGCCTCAAACGGGGCCATTTGAATGCTAGCATGATAGCTGTTATTGTAAGCAAATTCTATCAGTGGCAAGTGTTCATCCCAATTACCTTTAAAATCTAAGACACAAGCCCGCAACATATCTTCGAGCGTCTGAATGGTCCGCTCGGCCTGTCCATCGGTCTGTGGATGGAAAGCTGTGCTGAGATTCACCTGAGTTCCCAAACCTTGCTGAAACTTCTTCCAAAAGTTAGCGGTGAACTGAGCCCCGCGATCTGAGATGATAGAAAGTGGAGTGCCATGAAGCCTTACTATCTCTTTGATGTACAATCTTGCATATTGCTCCGCGGTATCAGTGGACTTGACAGGCAGGAAGTGAGCTGATTTGGTGAGTCGATCCACTATCACCCATATTGAGTCAAACTTACGCTGAGTGCGAGGTAACCCTACCACGAAATCCATATTGATCATCTCCCATTTCCACCTTGGTATTTCTATAAGCTGAGTTAATCCACCAGGCCGTTGATGCTCGGCCTTCACTTGTTGACAGTTCGGACATTTAGCTACAAAGCCCGCCACATCCCTTTTCATACCGTTCCACCAATAAATCTCCTTGAGATCGTGATACATTTTCGTTGAACCGGGGTGCACAGAATACCTGGAAGTATGAGCCTCTACCATCACTCTTTCCCGAAGCTCGTCCACATCCGGAACACATAGCCTATCTTGACACCACAATACACCATCTTCGCTGCTGAGTACAAATGCTGAGGTCTTGTCATTCATGACTGCTTCTTTTACCCGAACCAATGCTGGATCCATGAATTGTTTTTCCTTGATTTCCGCAACCAATGATGATTCTGCTCCATTATGCACCAAAATATCCCCCTCGTCTGACGTCGAGATACGAACCCCCAAACTGGCTAATTGGTAAACCTCTCGAGCCAGGGGTCTCTGATCCACACCCAAATGAGCCAAACTACCCATGGATTTCCGACTAAGAGCGTCGGCTACCACATTTGCCTTCCCTGGATGGTACAATATGTCTATATCATAGTCCTTAAGTAGTTCTAACCACCGCCGCTGTCTCAGATTCAGCTCTTTCTGCTTGAACAAATACTGGAGGCTCTTGTGGTCCGAAAACACATCTACATGAACCCCATAAAGATAGTGTCGCCATATTTTCAAGGCAAACACAACAGCTGCAAGTTCCAAATCATGCGTCGGATAATTCTTCTCATGGTTCTTGAGTTGTCTGGAAGCGTAAGATATGACTTTCCCGTGCTGCATCAATACACATCCCAAACCAACCCTGGAGGCATCACAATAAACCACAAATACCTCTGTGCCTTCTGGCAAGGCCAATATCGGTGCCGAGGTCAATCTTGACTTCAATTCTTGGAAACTTTTCTCACAAGCATCGGACCACTGGAACTTCACTGCCTTCTGCGTCAGTTTAGTCAATGGGGAGGCGAGGGTTGAGAATCCCTCTACAAACCTCCGATAGTACCCTGCCAGACCCAAAAAGCTGCGAATCTCTGTCGGGGTCGTGGGTCTAGGCCAATCTTTCACTGCCGCAATCTTCTGAGGATCCACCATAATTCCCTCACTGGAAATAACATGCCCTAGAAAAGCTACGGACTCCAACCAAAACTCATATTTTGAGAACTTGGCATACAATTGATGCTGAAGAAGGGTCTGCAATGCTGCTCTGAGGTGAATGGCATGATCTTCCCTGCTCCGAGAGTAGATGAGAATATCGTCAATGAATACAATCACAAAGGAATCTAGGAATGGCTTGAAAACCCGATTCATAAGATCCATGAAAGCTGCTGGGGCATTGGTTAGCCCAAAAGACATGACCAAAAACTCAAAGTGACCATAACGAGTTCGAAAGGCGGTTTTAGGAATATCCTGCTCCCTGATTTTTAACTGGTGGTACCCAGACCGTAAATCAATCTTTGAGAAGAACTTCGCTCCCTGCAATTGGTCAAACGGATCATCCACTCGAGGCAAAGGATATTTATTCTTGATGGTGACTTTGTTGAGCTGCCGATAATCAATACACATTCGAAGTGACCCATCCTTCTTTCTGACAAAGAGAACCGGAGCACCCCACGGCGACACACTCGGTCGTATGAACCCTTTCTCTAATAAATCCCTCGGCTGCTCCTTTAACTCCCTTAACTCTGCTGGCGCCATTCTGTATGGTGGAATGGATATTGGCTGAGTATCCTGGCATTACATCGATCCCGAAATCAATCTCCCTATCCGGCGGGATGCCTGGAAGCTCATCCGGAAACACTTCAGGAAATTCATTCACAATTGGCACGGACTCGAGGGTAGGCACATCTGAGGTGGTGTCCGTTACCCGAACCAGGTGATAGATACACCCCTTCTTAATCATCTTCGAAGCTTTAAGGTAGGAAATAAACCTACCCCTTGGCACTACACCATTTCCTCTCCATTCAATGACTGGCTCGTTAGGGAACTCGAGCCTCATAACTCTCGTTCGACAATCAAGTTTGGCAAAGCACGAATAGAGCCAATCCATCCCCATAATTACATCAAAATCTACCATCCCAAGCTCAATAAGATCGGCCGTGGTATCACGACCACCCACCGTAACAACACAATTCCTATAGACTCGTGAGGCTGTAATAGAATCACCGATAGGAGTCGACACGGAGAACGGCTCATGAAGCTGTTCGGGTACTATCCCAAAAATTGAAGCAATGAATGGAGTAACATAAGACAAGGAGGACCCTGGATCAATAAGGGCATAGCAATCAATAGTCTGAACAGACATGATACCTGTAACAACATCCGGAGAAGCCTCGGCATTTTGGCGGCCACTCAATGCATAGAATCGGCTAGGTCCACCCCTACCCCGAGCTCCACCCCTAGCTGCACCACGCCCTGCTGCTGCTGGAGTACGCGCTGATGATGTAGCAGCTGAAGAACCGGATGACCTGAGCAGATCCCCTACCTATACCCCGACGGGGTGCACGGCAGTCCCGCTGAATGTGACCTCTCACCCCGCACCCGAAACACACTGGAAGGTCAAGGTAGCAAGTTTCTGTATGAAATCTCCCACACTTGGGGCATGTAGGTCTCCCCTGCTGCTGGGATCTCACCCCAGGACGACTCGACTGATGAGACCTCCTGCTGTCTAAACCGGGTCTCGAATGACTACCCTGCTGCTGACTGTGCATATATAGCGGTGCACTCGCGGAGGACTGAGCATAAGATTGGGATGGCCCTGATGACCCTCTCCCTGCAAGTGATCTCCCTAAATGGCCCATTGACCGGGCCCTGCTGCTACTTTCTCTTCTGCACGAATCTTCAATTTCCTGGCCTCTATGGCCTGAGCAAACCCTACGATCCTCCCATAGTTCATATCTAAGTGCAAAGCTGCTGTGGTGGCCTCATTCACTACCAAAGGGCTAAGGCCCTGAACAAACCGTCGAACCCGGGCATCCATGGTCGACACTAAATGAGGAGCGTACTTGGACAACCTTACGAACTCCGTGTGATACTCCCAAACACTCATACTGCCCTGTTTGAGAACCTCGAACTCAGTGGCACGGGCTGCCATTGCTTCGGCAGGTAAGAAGTGGTCCATAAATGCATCCACGAACTCATCCCATCTGGCCGGAGGGCCCCCGTCCTCACGGGAATCCTCCCACATTTCAAACCATGAACGTGCCGCTCCCTTCAGGCCTGTAAGAGGCCAACTCTACCCCCTCTATATCTGTAGCCTTCATTACTCTAGGGGTCTTGTAGATCTCATCGAGGAATTCCTGTGGGTCAGCCTCCGGATCGGTGCTCGAAAAGTACTGGAGGGGCCGATCGCAAGAGCCGGTGGACTACGGAGCCAAAGGAATCTCCTCGTCCGTCGGAGGATGCGAGGGCATCATGGGATCTCCGGGCCTGGGCGGCCACTAGCCGTGTTAACATATGGATGGCTCCCCTAAGTTCTTCATTAGAAATACCGGAGCCCGAAGCGGGAACTGTATCTGAGTCAGGAACACCGGCGGGAGGAATGGTGGCATCCTCTGCCGCGGCGGAAATAGGGACACTTGGGTTTTGAACAGATGGGCCGGGCAAATTCGGGGCTGGTGGGTCATTCTCTCCCACGGCATCGGGTACATGATTAACGGCTGCACTTGGGCGGCATTGGCCCTAAGGCCGAGTCTAGCCTTCTTCTTAGGTGCCATATTCTGAAAATTTGGGAACAAGGCACGAATTAGACACGGATATCTCCACATTGCACTTTACCGCACAATATAGATTATCAAAGAAGTAGGTAAATTCCTAAATGCCCGTGTAGCCCCCTACTTATATGATGTGGTCGACAACACACCTATAAGAAGGGCACTACTAGACACGGCTCCGAGACATCCTAGGACACTTTAAAACCTTAAGCTTCTGATACCAAGTTTGTCACGCCCCAAATCGAGGGACATGACCGGCGCCTGACCGGGTTGCCCCAGTCAAGCGGACCTGGGTGCCTTTCATTCCCACGCGTTACCCCTGTGATGATTGTTTCTCATTAACCAAATATATTACTAATCATAATTGATTTCACATTAAACAAATAAAATGATACGAGTGATTCATTAACAAGATTTCAACTTTTACAACGCCCGACATAACACCTTATATATATAAGACGGGAGTCCCACAGTTTACATGTCTACAGAGCCTCTAGGATACAAAAGGGAAATACAATACTTGCCGGTAACAAGGCTCCGGCTATACCTTTCAAAACCAAAATGAAATCCAAACCGAAGTGGCAAGAACCACACAAGGCCCCGAGGAAGAAAGGGGCTCACCAAGACGGGCAGTGGAAGGAGAAGGATACTACTGCCGATGAGCTGAAGTGCCTGCTACTGATCCACCTACAATCATGACACGAATGTAGCGCCCCCGGCAAAAGGGACGTCGGTACACTTAAATTGTACTGGTATGTATGGACAAACTTTGTCCCAAGTAAACTCAAGCCATTAAATTACATCAACAATCAATTAAGCCCAGCCAACCATGTTTCCACATTTTCCTCATTTCAAATAATTCTCACACAAAGAACTTTCCACGATCAACCAATTTAACAATAACCAATCAATCACGTAAAACACAAGTAGTCAAACAAAGGGGCAATCAGTGCCCCACAGGTTGCAAACTCTCCTGTTGTCTCCTTTCACAATTTCACATTATTGATTTATGTATCAATTTTCAATAGCGATTTCGATCGCTTTCCATCCTTATTGCCCCTGACCACCCTTATTACCTCGGCCACCCTTATCACCCCAACCCAAACCTTATTTCACCACGTTGCGGCGCGCAACACGACCCCGCCTTACAGTTGAAAACACAACAATTTCAAACAACAGATAATGTACTACACACAATTTCAACAAGTTCAAATAAGCAACTTACACATTGGTTCATGTTCTCAATTTCTTCTCAATTCAATATCACAACCATGTTACAAGTATTCCAAAATCGAAAATGCCCACATAATCATGTTCAGCAATTCACCACAATTAAGGTGTTTCAAATTCCTTCCACAATAAGCCAAATATGTCATCACAACAATTTTCCTCAGTTCTGTACCAATTTCAATTCCCTTGTCATCTTTCAATTCGTATTTCAAACCATACCAAATGTAGTTCAATCATCAATTGTATACCCAACACAACAATGATATCGAAAAATCACATAAAATCTCTCAAATTAACACATGCCAAACAATTTCACACATATGGGCGATTTTACAAGAATCAAAATTAGCCATACATACCGGTGATGATTCTTTTCTTCCGTTAACTTTCTACTTTATGCTTACCCAAGATATCCTACTCTTGCCAACCTTGTTCTTGAAGACTCTTACTTCTACTCACTTCTTTTTACTAGAAATCAAGTTAAATAATCATGCATGAGTGTAAAAATTCTATCTTCAAAAGCTATTATATGCAAACCTCTCTTTACCCAATTAAAACTGAAAATCAAAGAAAATAGTTAGGGTTTTTACCTTGAAAATATTGGGGAAGTTGAATCCTTGCCCTAGAATCCCTTGGAATTAAGTAGTTGGAACAATCTTTGAAGATGAAGAACTTCTCTCTCTAAAAACCCTCTCTTCTCTCTCTAATTTTGGTGAGATGATATGATAAAATGAAGAAGAAAGGTGTTATATTAAAGAAGAGATCGGGTCAAAATGTTACAAAAATCTGGGCCGGGGTCAATTATGCGGTCACTATGCGACCGCAGAATCAACATGCGGTCCGCATAGTGGCCGCAGAATGGCTCAAAAATTACGCAGGCTCTGGAACGATTTGCGGTCACTATGCGGACCGCATGTTGATTCTACGGCCGCAAAAGTGCACCGCAGATTGACATGCGATCGCATATCGACCGCACATTGGACACAATTTTGGGCAACTCTCTGGAACGATTTGCGGTCACTATGCGGACCGCATGTTGATTCTGCGGCCGAAAAGTGCACCGCAGATTGACATTTTTCTGGAAAAAATTTTATTCTACATTTTGAAACTTAAATCACTACCAAGGGTCCGAACCGCGGCGAGCAAGCTCGCCGCGAAGAATTCTACGCATTCCTAACACATCATTCGGACCATGACACCACATCTACTAGATTTTATGCACAAAAATTTCACGGGGCCTTACATCCTCCCCTTAAGATCATTCGTCCTCGAATGAGGATTTTGAAATAAATGAGTTGGTTTTGAAAGACATGATATGCAACCATCAAAATTTTGACTAACTCTTATATTTTAGAAAAATTTCGCCGGAGTTTCCTTTGTATTATGGACATATCCACCTGTCAGAGGGCCCCCGAAACACATGACCAAACAACAATATACAACAACAACACTATTCACAACTGGTATACACCTTCTTACCTCAACGAATGCACATATTCTATCACATTGTTACAATTGCACATAAACTAGTCACTTCAATGAATTCTTACCTTATTTAACCATTTTAACACACCATGTACACTTAACGAACCATTACCAATCTACACTTACTATTAGTTGTTTATTAAACACGTAAATCTTTATAAGGCTTTCATTTATCAAGAACGGTTGAAGTGACCCAAGGTAACAACACATTTAACTCATTACAAATAAAGGAGACTTTACTAATACTAAGAGGGAAACAACTTAGGCAAGATGACAATTACTAGGAGTAGGAGGGTCACCTAATTTCTTCTAGGCTTGATCGAACAATTGGGGGTACTTTTCTTTCATCTCTTTTTCTGCTTCCCATGTGGCCTCCTCAACTTGTTGACTTCGCCACAATACTTTAACAGAGGCAACTTCCTTATTTCTCAACTTACGGACTTGCCTATCAAGAATGGCGACCGGAACTTCTTCATATGACAAATCTTCATTAACCTCTATAGCCTTCGACTGGCATGATGGTGGATGGATCTCCAATCACTTTCTTCAACATGGACACATGGAATACCGGGTGCACTGCCGACATCTCAGGAGGCAACTCTAGCCTATAAGCAACTTGACCAATCCTTTGAACGATCCGATAAGGCCCGACATACCTAGGACTCAATTTTCCTTTCTTCCCGAATCGCATGACTCCCTTCATAGGAGATACCCTCAAGAACACCCAATCATCGACTTGAAACTCCAAATCCCTTCGACGAACGTCCGCATAGGACTTTTGACGACTCTGTGCTGTTTTCATTCTCTCCTGAATAACTTTGACCTTTTCCATAGCTTCGTACACCATATCTGGCCCTAGCAATTCCGCTTCACCTACCTCAAACCACCCGATTGGCGATCTACATCTTCTCCCGTACAATGCCTCAAACGGGGCCATTTGAATGCTAGCATGATAGCTGTTATTGTAAGCAAATTCTATCAGTGGCAAGTGTTCATCCCAATTACCTTTAAAATCTAAGACACAAGCCCGCAACATATCTTCAAGCGTCCGAATGGTCCGCTCGGCCTGTCCATCGGTCTGTGGATGGAAAGCTGTGCTGAGATTCACCTGAGTTCCCAAACCTTGCTGAAACTTCTTCCAAAAGTTAGCGGTGAACTGAGCCCCGCGATCCGAGATGATAGAAAGTGGAGTGCCATGAAGCCTTACTACCTCTTTGATGTACAATCTTGCATATTGCTCCGCAGTATCAGTGGACTTGACAGGCAGGAAGTGAGCTGATTTGGTGAGTCAATACACTTGACCTTTATGTAGGTATCGAATGTCAATACAATTTGAAATTATAGATCATATATCTATCTATATTTATATTATATTAAAAGCACGAAAGTCATTAGCGAAATATTATTTGTTTTTTTATACATTTAATTTAGTGTTCACTTTGGACGAAATAGTCATTTAATTATCTTTTTATCTATAATATTAATCATTCAATTTACTTTTTTAATATTTAAAAATACTTATTTAAATACTTTCCTATTTAGAATCTTGATTTAGAAAAGTGAAAAACACATTCCTAAAATACCTACCATAAACAAATGAGAAAAATACGTTTTAAAAAAGGAAATAAATTTATTTTATGTGATTAAATTAATTAAAATATATATATATATATATATATATATATATATATATATATATATATATATATATATATATATATATATATTTCAAGAAGGAATCAATATATTTTACATTCTAATATTTCCTAATATAAATAGAAAAGGACAATATATTAAAAGGAAACTCTTAACTACTATTGTTATTTTTTCGGCAACTTTGTCAAACAAAAACGTAAAAATTGCACAAGGCGTCCTAGAGCTGAAGTTCGGTAGTTATAAAAACAAAAACTTCAGTCCTGTCTACTAGAATGCTGAAGTTTTGTGTGATTGCATTTGCTAATTCAGCCCCGTATACTGAATGTATGCAAAAAAGTGGGTACGTTTGCAATTTTTTTTTGCAATGTGGGCACAAGTTAAAATGTGACCCAAAAACCAGGTATAGATGCAAATGCCTCAACAAAAACGTTGAATCCATTTTCCATTTTTTTAACTTTTCTATTTTTATGTTAAACTTTAAAATGTTATAGTTTTACCTTGACCTATATACATATATAATATGTAATCCATAAATATAATTATTTAGGAAGGGATTAGGTAGAATAAGCTCTTTTAGAATGTTCCTTCTTTCTCATGTGGTGCGTAATTTAGAGTTAAATGAAAATTTCTGTGATGAGAAGAAACATAAGACTCAAAAAAAAAGGATTATATTTGGAGTGTTCGGCTTCGAAGATTGCTTAAATACATACCAATTTACCTTGATTATAAGAGTGTATGGGATGCATGCAGAAAATAAAATTATATATATATATATATATATATATATATATATATATATATATATATATATATATATATATATACGGTAGACATGTGTAATGAATGTACACTAAAAACTAGTATTTACAAATTTATTGAAGATAAAAAAGGAGAAAATTTCACTTTATACCTATTGAGTTCAAACTATTTAACCTTAACTACCTATACCTAAACTATTTACCTTTTCTACCTATGCCTTTAATATTATTTACCCGCCCACATTAGATTCTCTACTGTAGTTAGTTGTTCGTTTGATTTTTTTCTTCCTTTTTAATACATATTTTAGTGGTGTGTTTACCTTTTAATATAGAGTGCTGGACATGAGATATTTTTTAATCATAAGTGCAATTTTTTATTACTTGCCAGATGCTTATATTTTGTATTCGTGGAAGGACAAATTAGTGAAATTACAATTTCATTAGGAGATAATTCCATTTTGTATTAATTTTGCGTGTTAATATATAGAGAAAAAAATAGTAAGCATGTCTATTATTATAAGCGGGTGTGCTGAATCAAATCGATCTAGCACTGCAAGAATAAAATCGATCCAGCACTACTCAATTGGTCTCTAATTAAATGTAGCTAATATTTTTCTTTGATGTGTAGATTATACCTTTGATGCTGGTTTTTGGAGATTTATTGTACAAAATTTAAATCCACCATTGACAGACCTTGAAGCTTGAAACTACTAACATGATTTGTTTGAGTTTTTAATTGTTTTGATCTGATCCTGTATGTGTTAGTTTGGAAAGTTAATTGGAGGTTGTAGCTAAAGTTTTAGTCAATTTTGTGAAGATTATGTAGTAAATTTTTAAAATTTGGGTCGAAATATAGTTGAACCAAGGAAGAAGACGAATTTGTATTGTATACCTAAATAGTATAAAAATATACCATTTTAGTATACAATTCATTCTAACTATATACCCTATTAGTATAGCTATATACTAAATTGGTATCATATGCCAGTTGAACTATTTTTTTGGTTGTATTAGCTGTATTTAATTGGTACAATATTTGATTTCCTTTAATAATAGTAATATAGTAACAATATCTTGAAATATCTTATTATATTAATTTGTGGTACACTATTTTTTAATTTTTCTCTTTATACATGTGTGTTATATAATAGTAGTATAGTCATATAGTTACCGGGAATTAACTAGTAAAAATGTATATCATGTTGGTATAGTTATATGCCATATTGGTATCATATAGTAGTTTGAATATTTTTTTGGTTGTCTTAGCTGCATTTTAAGTGAATTCTATTATGAAATTATTTATATCAACATGAGTTACAATAATACTGGAATTTTTGTGTGCCGATGGACATAAATTATGAGTATTAGTAGTTGTTATAGTTATAGGCAATTGTTGGAACGATCTCATACAACTATATAGCCTTTTAGTATAAGAAATGAACAAGTTGTTTTGCGAATATTTAGCTTGCAATACGAGCATGTAATTTTCTCATACTTTTATTGCGTCTTTTAATATTTTGGTAGAGTAGTATAGTCGCAATTAGTTGTAGCAATATTGTAGGAAAATCATATGCTCATTTGGTATACATATATACCATATTGGTATCGCATGGTACTAGAAGTCTTTTTTGCTACTTATACTTTTGTTCTTTTTTTAAATATTTTATTATTATTTTTTATTATAACTAGTATATATGGAGATTTGGTTGCCATAGACTATGTTTTCTTGCTCTATAACTGGTTGTATTAATGCTAATGGTAGAGTGTGTATTGATATTTATAGGGAAGGAGATCAATATTTGCATGGCACACGTGTTGATTCTTAGAATCTGATTATGTAATTTATGGTTTTCAAAAACTGTCAATGTGATATTCAGTTTATTAGATCAAGTCAACTAATATTATTTCAGTTTAATAATTGATTTTAAAAAATGAGAAAAAAAATAAAATAAAAGGCATGTTGTACTAGTTATATTAAAAAAAGATGAACAAATTTATTGTATCCATTATTTTTCTTACTGTATATAAAATAATAATAATTTAAAAATGCTGAAAACGGTAAATGAAATTAGATTATGAAGAGAAAAAAAATATAAAAAAAGTTAAATAAAATTAAAAATGGTAAAAGGAAAAAATAAGAAGAAAAAGAGAAAATAAAAAGAAAAAAGAAGAAGAAAAGAAAAAAAAAAGAAAAAAAGAAAAGAAACATAGAAAGATTGGAGAATAATGAAAAAAAATCGCTACAAAAATTACTATGGGTAGGAAATGTAATTAGTTTATGGGTAAGAAAATAAATGGGTAGACAAGGATAAATAGTTTTGTTTTTGTGGGTAACTGTGTCAAAACCGTATAGGGGACGGAGAGATTGACGGGGATGTCACTCACCGTATAGGAGCGGGGTGGTTGAAGTGGAGGCTCGCATCGGGAGTCTTGTGTGACAAGAAAGTTCCACAGAAACTCAAGGGGAAGTTTTATAGAGCGGTGGTTAGACCTGCCATGTTGTATGGGGTGGAGTGTTGGCCCGTGAAGAACTCTCATGTCCAGAGAATGAGAGTTGCGGAGATGAGGATGCTCAGGTGGATGTGCGGGCTCACCAGATTAGATAAGATTAAGAATGAAGTTATTCGGGAGAAGGTGGGGGTGGCCCCGGTGGATGAGAAGATGCGAGAAGCGAGACTCAGGTGGTTTGGGCATGTGCGGAGGAGAAGCCCTGATGCACCGGTGAGGAGTTGTGAGCGACTGGCGGTGGTTGGCGCGAGTCGAGGCAGAGGGAGGCCTAAGAGGTATTGGGGTGAGGTGATTAGGCAGGATATGGCTAGAATGGGGATTTCCGAGGACATGACCCTCGATAGGAAAGTTTGGAGGTCTAGTATTAGGGTTGTAGGGTAGGGCCTTCTAGAATTCTTAGTACTTCTGTTAGGGGCTGAGTGGGGTTTGGTAGCGATCTCTATAGTTAATTAATGTATTGTATTGTGCCTCTTATGGTAGTAACCGATTGGTATTATTGCATGTCATTCTACTTTTGGTTTTATGTTTAGATAATTATTTATTTGATTTATCCGGATTTACTAACATTGTTTTGTTTTGTTTTATTTGTTGATTTTCTCTCTCTTTTTCTGAGCCGAGGGTCGGCCGGAAACAGCCTCTCTACCCTTTCGGGTAGGGGTAAGGCCTGTGTACGTATTACCCTCCCCAGACCCCACTTTGTGGGAACATACTAGGTAGTTGTTATTGTTGTTGTTGTGTCAAAACCGACCCATTTGTTTGCCAACTGTAGCTATGTAGATTGGGCTGGGGCCTCCCTCCTGGTAAATTACCCGGCCCAGTAACACCCCCTATGAAGGGGACCGGCTCAGAACATGTGCTAAGGGCCAGATTTAGAGCGGGCCGATCTTCGTCAGGGCTGGCCTACTTAAATAGTTTAGTCTGGACGTGAATGTACGAAACATGAAACTTTAAGAAAATAGCCGATTGAGTTCACTGTTTACTTTTTTTTTATTCTTAATTTAAGTAGTTTGGTGGTTGACTTTATAGGTTAATTCTTCAAATTTGATTTGATAAACAAGTTTTTCTATCATTTATAAGGTACAAGGATTAGAGATATTTGCCAAGACAGTGCGTGTGGACTAACCCTTAGCTGAATAGTGGAACCCAAAATTATTGTTTAATACCACTTTCTTTTCGCACAGTCTCTAACGTTGTTTATTTTTTTCCTCGTTTTCAGAATTTGTCCAACAAGTTTTGAAGTTCTGACTGAGATAGACCACAAAAATTTAGAACAAATTACTATTATAACTAATCCCTTTTCAGAAAACTATGAAACTTTTATACATGGTAGTTTTGTTCGAGAGCGTTATTTTATGCAGATTACGAGATAAGCATTGTAACACTGCGTATAATAATCAATGGATTATGTCAGTGAGTATATTTGTTTTGGATGGTTTTAAGAAGAAAAAAAAATATCATACATTAAAATGTAAGATAGATCAATAAATAGAATTTTCATCTCTCTTTTCAGCATTAATGGTAGTATATTATAAAGCTTTGGGAGAACTTTAAAATTTACTACAGTATAGAGATATTACTGGAATAGACGAGGAATGTAAGATACTAACTAAATAATCTTAATATAAAAACATTACAGCCATGTTACGTGGTTCTTGTTTGACCCAAAAGCTATCGGTTGCTTTATGAGTTAGGGACAACCAAAAATTATAAAAAGGTAAATCGAAATCAACGGTAATAAACCCAAGGATAGATCTACAATTCGTATATTATTTGCTCTGGTGAGATTATAATAAGACTTGGTGGATTATCAAAACTGATCACTGAGAGAGAATATAGAGAGAGAATGATAATCAGAAGTTGTATTATTAACAAAAATAACACTTGCCTTACAAATGAGGGAGGCCTTTCCTTATATAGAAGGAAGGTTCCCTCGTCAGAATATCACTTTATTCTAGGACTATTGTCGTTATAGAAATATAAACGGGCGGAGGGGACGGAATGCTCATACGGGCGAGTTTGTCAGTGCGCCTTTATTGTTAGAGGCGTGCTCCCTTCCGTCATATGGGCGCGAAGGGAGGTATATTTGACTTTAGTGGCCGAGGAGAGAGGAGTGCTCGGCTTTCATCAATCGCGTCTGATTCAATCCCATACAGTTAGTCCCTCCGCCTATTGGAGATGTATTCTACATATATCTGCAATGGGCGGAAAAAATCGACTCGTCTCGGACCTATCCGTATATGCGTATGTGGCATGTTCTTACAAACGTCGTTTGTTGACGGCATGCATCATGATTACAACTGCTCCCGATGCAGGCCAGGAGATGATTTGACGTTTTGGTTTCTCGTCTCCTTTTCTGCAATCAACCTCTTTGAATCCCGGGTACTGGCCCGCTATAAATAGGGAGGGATTTCAAGTTTTTCCATTCTTCGGATCCCTACAAAAAGTTCTTTGTACTTTTGTCATTTTTTAAGCGATATTTAGCAACTTATCGTTTTGGCTTTCGGAGCTTGTTGGCATACTCTGAATTTGATAAAAAGGTTAACAATGGCTAAAGGTAGTCGTCGCCGTGGGATAAATGAGGATGAGGCCACTTCCAGGGTCTTTCCACCTTCGGAAGGTAGGAAGAAATCCCGCAAACCCCTCGTTCCTCTCTCTTTGTAGACAACTTACTTCCCCGTGAACTATACGTTCGAAGGGAGCTGCCCCGGCATATGAGAGGCCTAAATTTACTGAGTCTCTTTTGGATGATCTCCATGTTTCTTGTCAGATTTCAGAGATGGTCTTCATGCAAACGGTCGAGGGGGATTTTGCTAATGTACACTAAATGGGGTTCTGTGCTTTCTATGAGTACCCCATCATAATAGCGTGCGGCCTTCCTATCTACATATTGGCAGAGAAGTTATGCAGATTTTACAACGTGTGTGTGGCCCAACTTACCCCTTACACGTGGGAAATATGTCGTATTCTAACGACTTACATTGAGAGGGCCGGACTGGACGTCACGGTATATCACATGCTACAATTATTTAGTCCCGGGTTTATGAAGGGGACAATGCTTCAGTTGAAGAACCGTGGGACGAAGGGCTTGGTTGTCGAGACGGGCGACAAGCCCAATCGCTAGTTTTGGCTGAAATTTTTCTTCATCCGAAATTCAAATTTGGTGTCGAATCCTACTAGATTCCCTGAAGCATGGAATACCGAGTGTAAGTGTCATACCTTGTACTTAGTTACTTTACATTTGCTCGATTCTTCGTCGCCTTTTTATATTTTTGCATTTGCAGCAAGGGTGTACACGCCCCAATCTGTGCTGGATATTAAAGCATGGGTGGGGCGGTCGATCTCGTTCGCGGGGGAATTTAGAACGTGGGTGGCATTCACCACGAGATATGGCCTTCCAAGTATTATACTAGTTTTAGGTTTGGCGACCATATTTTTTTTTGGCGCCATGTTTTCTGATGCATCTTTCCTTGGTTAACTATGTTGGTAGCCCGGAGTGCACTGTGGAGGAGGAGACGTCGAGCTGCCGCTTCCTCTTCAGCGGATTCTGGCTTTGAACATGTAGTTCATGTAAGTGGGATCGCTCCTGAGGCCACTCGACCTGAGGGCGATCAAGCGGATATGGAAGCATCTAGTGTAGATGCTTCCGACGTCGTTCGTTCTGAAGGTGAGGCCGTTCGGGAGCCTGTTTCCGAGGACGTCCCTGTGACTTTTCGTCCCATAGTCGAGTCGGTGAATGAACCGACGTTTAGAGAGGGACCCTTGCCTCCATCTCCTCTTGTTGAAGAGGAGGCTTCTGAGGACGATGAGCCATTGGAGCGAAAGAGGCGCCGACTGCTTCTTGGTAAAGGCGTGGTCGTGGAACAGAGGAAGGCGATCACTCACCGCCCTGAATCGAGGTTGGTCTTTATGGGCGACGCGATTCGACCGGAGAGGGCGGCCCTCTTGAGGGAAGTTGCAGACGATACCGCTTCTCTTCATGTTGAGGATGAGTACGCCGACTATCGTCGGGCTGTCTGCTGATGAGGAAGGGGCTGCTCCCGAATGGGCTCTTGCTTCTGCGGACGTTCCGCGAGAAGACTACGCCCGGGTGGATATGGCGACGATGGGACCTACCCGTCGGCTTGTGATTCGCACAGGATACAATCTGTTGCTGGAAAGCGAGCAGGCCGGGCCGGATATGTATTTATAATGCGGGGCTGTCGAAACCGAGTCTTTGAAGGTCGTAAGCAACATGGATTTATCTTGTCGAGTTGTTGGCGCTGCCTTGCAGGTAATATTTTGTCATTGTTTTTCGTTGTTCTATCATGAGCCTTGAGGCGTGTGCCATTTTGACTTATGTCTCTTCTTTGTCTTTCTCTTAGACCGTTATCTTAGAAGTGGAGCAAGGCTGGCGGGAGCGGAAGAAGAGCGCCGCCCTTAGGAAGACGACAAAGAAATACAGAGAGGTCCGCAGTAAGCACAAGACGGTGGCGACCTTTAAACCCAGGATGCTCAGTTTCAAGTTTTCCGTGAGTGGTTGGAGCAGGTGGGGGGTTAATTGTGGGAGTGCACGGCCCAACTGCAAAAGGTGGATGCAGACCTAATGGCTATTGTGGCTCGAAAGACTGAGCTGGAGTGTCTCCCTCAACAGAAGTAGGGAGAGTTGGAACTGGGCCGTGTGGCGATGGTGGAGGCAGCGGAGTTGCGTGCCAGGGTTGATACCCTATCTGCCGAGCTTGGGATCACAATGGCCGAGGTGGTTGCTCTTCAGCAGGCGGAGGCGGTTGATCCTGTTGGCTATGTGTCCCGTGAAGCTCATGACATGTGGGTGTATGCCGAGGCGAGGCAGACTGTATTCGAGGAGCTGCTGGCCGTTGGTAGAGCCAATGAGGCAGAGGTTGAAAATCAGTGTCGTCTTGTTAGGGTTTCACGCGAAGCTTGTGGGTACAACCCTCACTCTCCGGACCCAGCGGGCTATACTTTTGCGGATTTGAACCAGTTGGGCACGGGGTCCTGGATTTCTTTGGCGGTGGGGACCGTGTTGATGGCACGGCCGGTGCGGCGGAGGATAGCAGGGGCCAGGGAAGTTAGATTAAACTTCTTTTTTTTGTAATCGACGAGACGTTGTAATCTCGACGATTTATAATGATACATGGTAATTGTTGTGTTTTTATGTGTTCTTTCACAATTTTCGTTTTGCGTATTTGCTGCATGTCATCATCTTTTATTTAGTTAATTTATCGTAGTTAGGTTGGATTAACTCTGGTCAAGGCTGCTTGTATGTTTTGATACAGCTATTATTTTTCCCTTGGTTGTTTACCCATTCAGGAGTGGTTGTGGCCTCTTGTGTTTGTGGATGGCCGTAGCCTTTTGTTTGTTGGAGATGACTGTAGTCTTTTCATACACTGTTAGGGCCTTATCCTTTTGCGTTCATGGGCGGCCGTGGACTTTTGGTTATCGGAGATGACAGTAGTCTTCTCTTACGCTGTTAGGGCCTTAGCCTTTTGCGTTTATGGGTGGTCATGGCCTTTTGTTTATCGGAGATGACCGTAGTCTTCTCATACGCTGTTAGGGCCTTAACCTTTTGTGTTTATGTGTGGACGTGGACTTTTGGTTATTAGAGATGATTGTAGTCTTCTCTTACGCTGTTAGGGCCTTAGCCTTTCATACATTGGAGATGGTCGTAGCCTTTCATACGCTGTTAGGGCCTTATCCTTTTGCGTTTATGGGTGGCCGTGGCCTTTTGTTTATTGGAGATGACCGTAGTCTTCTCATACGCTATTAAGGCCTTAGCCTTTTACGTTTAAGGGTGGCCGTGGCCTTTTGTTTATCGGAGATGACCGTGGTATTCTCATACACTATTAGGGCCTAGCCTTTCATACATTGGAGATGGCCATAGCCTTTCATATATTAGATATGGTCGTAGCCTTTCACACATTGGAGATGGACGTAGCCTTTCATACATTGGAGATGGACGTAGCCCTAGTCCCTATGATATGCCATTCATGCCGATCGTCGGTATGCTTGGTATATCGGATTTAAGCTTTTAAGCACTCTCGAGCGTCTCCTTCGTCGCCTCGTTAAAAACCTCTCAGAGAAAACCCAATTGGGACGAAACTCGGATGAGGGAAAAAGAGTACGACTTGGGGGATACTCTTTCTAGAAATGGAAATGCTTGAGGTGGGAGATGTTCCAGTTGTTTTGGAACGCCTTCCCGTTCATGGTCTCTAGTCGGAAGGAACCTTTGTCTGCTGCTGCGGTGATTTTGTAGGGTCCGTCCCAATTTGTGCCCAACTTTCCTTCGTTAGGGTCTTTCGATGCCAGTGTCTTGGCTTTTAGCACGTGGTCGCCTACTTTGAGTAGTCGGATTTTTTCTCTCTTGTTGTAGTATTTTTCGATCTGCTGTTTTTGGGCCACCAGCCTGATGTGGGCCATTTCCATTTTCTCTTCCGCTTCATCAAGGTCTTGGAGTCGATTTGTGTCGTTCTCCTCTCCGCTCGTGTGCGAGTACCTTAGACTTGGCTCACCGACTTCGACCGGTATGACGACATCAGTTTCGTAGACTAGTGAGTAAGGAGTTTCTCCTGTAGAGGATTTGGAGGTAGTCTTGTGCGCCCATAGTACTTCTAGCAATAACTCGGGCCATAGTCCTTTAGCGTCTTCGAGCTTCTTTTTCAATATATTCAGTATGGTTTTGTTGGATGACTCTGCTTGGTTGTTTGCGGCAAAATGATATGGTGTTGAAAGTATTCTTTTGATACGCCATTTGTCAAAGAAGTCGGTTGTTTTTTTCCCTACGAACTGTCATCCGTTGTCACAGGTAATTTCTTTGGGGATGCTGAAGCGACATATAATATTTTTCCAGATGAAGGCGATGACTTCTTGCTCGTGAATCTGGGCGTAGGCACCTGCTTCCACCCACTTGGATAAATAGTCAGTTAAAACTAGTAAAACGTGTACCTTTCCTCGCCCTACGGTTAGTGGTCTGATTATGTCCATTGCCCATTTGATGAAGGGCCATGATGAAGTGACTGAATGGAGGGGTTCCCCTGGTTGAGGTATTAAAGGGGCGAACTTTTGGCATTTCTCGCACTGACGGACGTATTCCGCCGCATCTTTTTTCATGGTGGGCCAGTAGTACCCAGCCCGTACCAGGCATTGCACAAGTGCTCGGTTGCCTGTGTGAGCACCGCAATGGCCTTCGTGAACCTCCTCTAATACCGGCGTTGTTTGGTTGGGACCTAGGCACTTAGCCAGGGGTCCTCCAAAAGTTCTCTTGTAGAGGTCATTGTTTATCATGCAGCACCTTGCTGCCTGCATGCAAAGCTTTTTTGCTTCCTTTTTGTCGGATGGTAGATTTCCATCCTGCAAATACGATACAAATTGGTTGCTCCAGTCTCAACTTAGTTGTAGGGAGAGTACCTCAGTATGGTCGATTGCTGAGTGAAGGAGGGTGACAGTGCTTTCTATGTTTAGGTTTGTGGCGGCAGCGGCCGGCTTTGCCAGTCCGTCTGCTTCGGCGTTATGTGCTCTAGGAACATGTTCGAAGCGGCATTCATCGAGTTGTGCCATTAGGTTGTGGATTTCTGCTTGATATTTCTATAGCCTTTGTTCCTTGATTTGATAAGTCCCGGTGACTTGATTCACCATGAGTTGCGAATCGCAGTGCAGGACAAGTCGGCGAGCTCCGTACCTGATGGCTAATTTTCTACCTGCAATGACGGCTTCGTATTCTGCCTCGTTGTTAGTCATCTCGGGGCATCGTATGGACTAGCAAATGATTTCTCCCACAGGGACTTCGAGGACGAGTCCCAGTCCAGATCCCGAGACATTTGCGGCCCCATCGGTGTAAACGGTCCAGGGGTCGGTGTTCGAGGCAGCCTGTAGGGCTTCCTTTTTCGCCTATGGCGATATTTTGACACTAAAATTGGCAACAAAGTCGGTGAGGACTTGCGACTTGATGGTGGTCCTGGGAATATATGTGATATCATGCTCGCTGAGCTCTATGGCCCATCTGGTGAGCTGGACCGATAGTTCGGGCTTGTCAAGATGCGTCTCAGAGGGAAAGTGGTCATTACTTTGATGGGATGGCATTGGAAATAGGGTCTCAACTTTCTAGAAGCCATGACCAGTGCCAAAGCCAATTTTTCGAGGTGTGGGTATCGAGTTTCGGCATCTACTAGGGTTTTGCTAATGTAATAGATAGGTGATTGCATACCTTTTTCTTCACGAACTAGTACTGCACTGACCGCGACTTTCGACATGGCTAGGTACATTAGTAGAGGCTCACCTAGTTTCGCTTTTGACAGCAGCGATGGCGATGATAGATACGCTTTTAGCCCTTGCAGGGCTTTGACGTATTCGTCATTATAGTAGAATTCGTTGTCTTTTCTCAGCATGCTGAAGAATTTGGGGCATCTGTCCGAGGATCGGGAGATGAAACGGGAGAGGGCGGCTATCCGACCTGTCAATTTCTGGACCTGTTTCTTGCTGTTGAGTTTTTCGGGTATTGAAGCAATCGCCTTGATTTGGTTAGGATTGACTTCGATCCCCCTTTGGGATATGAGAAAACCTAAAAACTTTCCTGGCGCCACGCCACAGGCGCATTTCTCGGGATTCAGTTTCATCCCATACTTTTCAGTATTTCGAAAGCCTCCTGCAAGTGGTCGATGTGGTCTTCTTTTCTGGCGGTCTTCACTAGCATGTCATCAATGTAAACCTCCATGGTTTTCCCGAGTTGTTCCTTGAACATCTTAGTGACCAGTCTTTGATATGTGGCCCATGCGTTCTTGAGCCCAAAGGGCATCACCCTGTAACAGTAGGTACCCTGGTGTGTGATGAACATGGTCTTTTCTTGATCTTCCTCGGCCATTAAGATTTTTTTATAACCGGAGTATGCATCCAAGAAGCTTAGTAGTTCATACCCGGCGGTGACATCGGTCAGTTGGTCGATGTGATGGAGGGGGAAGGAATCCTTGGGGCAGGCCTTGTTCAGGTCGGTGAAGTCTACACACATTCTCCATTTTCCGTTCTTATTTTTTACCATTACTATGTTGGCGACCCATTGTGGATATTTTGACTCCCTGATAGAGCCGTTGGCGAGTAGTTTATCTACTTCCTCGCGGACTGCCTCGTTGATTGTAGCGTTGAACTTTCTCCTGATCTGTCTTACCGGCAGATATAGCTGATCGACGTTGAGCTTGTGGGTGGCGATGTCTGGCAAGATTCTTGGCATGTCTGCATGGGAAAAAGCAAATGTGTCTACATGGTTAGTAAAAAATTCATGGTACTTACCCGGGTCGGTGAGCTCGTGGCGAATGTATGCTTTCCTTTCGGGGTTGTGACGATCTAGCTGAACAGGATCGAGGTCTTCGATTGTGGCCTTACAGGCCTCCACAATGTCTGGGTCTTTGACGGTGTCGGCCGTCGGGTCCACTTTGGTCCCCGGCATGGCTGATTGCTATGCCTCCGCACTTGCCTCGCTCAGCTATCGGGTGTGGGTGCGGTCTTGTGTTATCTTATAACATTCTTGCATTGTGCGCGGTTCTCTTTTGATGCTGAATATCCCCCATACGGTAGGGAACTTAACCACTTGATATAAGCTTGAGAGGACCTCTCGCATGGCATGTATCCATGGGCGCCCGATGATGATATTGTATGTCGTCTCTTGGTTTATTACGTGGAAGGTGGTCTCCAATGTGACTCCCCCCGCAAGGACGGGTAAAGTCACTTCTCCTGACGTGCGTTCCACTGCATTGTTAAAACCAGTTAGATTTATACAGCGGAGCGTTATCCTGTCCTCGAGTCCCATCTACGAGAGGACTCTCGGATGGATGATGTAGGCACCACTTCCGTCATCGATCATGACTCTCCTGACGTTTGTATCAATAATACGTAAAATGATAACTAAAGCATCATAATGGGGAAAACACAAACCGTCGGCGTCAGACTTATCGAATGTGATACTTCCTCCGAGGTCATCGTACCGTTCATGAGAGATGGTCCTCTTCAGTCTATGTGTGTTGGCAAATTTGACATGGTTGATAGCGACGTTAGTACCATTTCCGACGATCATGTTTACCGTACGCGTCGGGAAGGGTGGCTTTGGTGGTTCACGGGACTGCTCTCCCCCGCGTGCGAAATTGGCCTTCCCCTTGTCCCTGAGCAGCTCCTTTAGGTATCCTTGGTTTAGCATCCTGACGACTTCCTGTCGTAGACCTATGCAATCCTCGGTCATGTGTTTCTACGTTCTTGGTGGAATTCGCAGAGGGCATTTAATTTCCTCGTGGCAGGGTCCGATATCATTTTCTGAGGCCAGTGCACCTTGGTGCCAAGCTTTTACAATGCGTACACAATCTCTGAAAGAGAGACACAAAAGTTATGTGATGAAAGTAAATGGGGTATACCTCTTTCATTTCTGAGCGAGGCGAAATGACATTGTAGTGCGTCTGCATGATGAGGGGGCGGAAGAGGAGACCTCATGTAAAACTGATGTCGTTCTTTATTGGGGCGGGGGGGAGTTCTCGACGTCCCTCGTGACGTCGATCTCTCCTTGTGTCTGGGTGTATGGCTATCAGTCGTCGGGTTGGTCCATTGAGGTCCTCTTCGTCAGCTCGTACCTCGGTGCAGTAGGCATTATGGATCTCATCCCAAGTTGTGGGGGGATATTTAATGAGCCGGCTTAGTAGTTTCTTAGTTGCTCTGGAGTCGTCCCTGCTGAGTCCGTTCTGGAAAGCGGCTACTGCCACGCCCTCCGATACGTTTGATAGGCTCATCCTTACCCTGTTGAATCTAGCAAGGAAGTCCCTGAGGCCTTCGCCTGTGATTTATCTGACGGCGAAGATGTCGTTTACCCACGCTTCTGCCTTCTTAGCGCCGGCGTGTGCAGTGAAGAATTTGTCTGCCATTTCTTCGAAGGTTGAGATTGCTTTGGCGGGCAGTTGAGAATACCATGTCAGGGATCCTCCGGTCAGCGTTTCGCCGAACGTCTTCAGCAGCACAGATGGCACCTGTTCCTTAGACAGGTCGTTACCTTTCACGGCGCTGACATAATGGATGAGATGATCTTCAGGGTCGGTGGTCCCATCGTATACTCTCAGATAAGGAGGCATTTTGAAACTTTTTGGGATGGTGTAAGGGGCGGCCTCCTCGGAGTAGGGTTGTTCTACGAAGCTCCCTACGGCACGTTTAGGGTTGTTCTACGAAGCTCCCTACGGCACTTTTGGGCAGCAGTTTGGGCGCTCCGGGGATCTTGTCGTCCCTATCCTGATGCTCCTTCATTTGGTCGCGGAGGGCCTGGTTTTCGCTCTCTATTTCTTCCATTTTTCTCAAAATGGACGTTAATGTTTCGTCATGCGTTTGCGTTTCGACGGGTTGGTTGTTGGTCCGCGCTTCCTCTTGCTCGTCTGCTGTGGCGGTGATACTTTTTGTTGGTGCTGCTTTTTCATAACTCTGTGGTGGTTTTTCCACTAGGCCACTCAGGGCGCTTTTCAGCCATTCTTCCAGTAACTTCCTTACCGCCGGGGGTGCTTCTTTTGCAGCGGATGTGGAGGTATCTTTTTTCTGCAAGGTTGCAAGATTTCCGGAGGGGGAAGGTGAGGCTTCTGCCTTATGTGTGATATCAGGGGTGGTGTTGATGGCAGCGCTATCACCGACCTCGTTCAGGGAACTCAGGAGGTTGGTGGTGACTTCCGTTATAGCTTTGGACTGGGTGTTGTTTTCGGCCATTTTTAGGTTTTATCTGGTGATCTGATCCTTCGGGTGTATACTACATGTTGGATTCTCGAAATTCCCACAGACGACACCAAAATTGTTTGACCCAAAAGCTATCGGTTGCTTTATGAGTTAGGGACAATCAAAGGTTATAAAAAGGTAAATCGAAATCAATGGTAATAAACCGAAGGATAGATCTATAATTCATATGTTATTTGCTCTGGTGAGATTATAATAAGACTTGGTGGATTATCAAAACTTATCACTGAGAGAGGGAGAATATAGAGAGAGAATGATAGTGAGAAGTTGTATTATTAATGAAATTAACACTTTCCTTACAAATGAGGGAGGCCTTTCCTTATATAGAAGGAAGGCTCCCTCGTCAGAATATCACTTTATTCTAGGACTATTGTCGTTATAGAAATATAAACGGGCGGAGGGGATAGAATGCTCGTACGGGCGAGTTTGTCAGTGCGCCTTTATTGTTAGAGGCGTACTCCCTTCCGTCGTATGGGCGCGAAGGAAGGTATATTTGACTTTAATGGCCGAGAAGGAAGGCGTGCTCGACTTTCATCAATCGCGTCCGATTCAACCACTTACAGTTCTTATAAAACTAATGTTAATATACACATTGCTTTTTGTATAATATATTGATCTAAAAAATATTAAGCCATAACTTATACGGGATTAGCGATACGAAAAAAAAAGGACAAGTAAACATTCACCAGTTGATATTATATTCAAAATCCAGATCACGGGGCGACCAGGCTAATATTTTCTCAAATTTCAAGGCGCATGATTTTATTTTAAGAAAATCATAAATGCCTAAATGAGAAGAGAATTCCAAATAATACTTTTTTATTCATCCTCGTTGAAATGTTCAAAGAAGTGGTCTGCGCCATTGAAGTTAAGCAACTCAAACAACTAGTTTATCGGTCAAATAAAAAACTTCCCACAATTTAAATCCTGAAGAAGGCGGCTAGAGTTACAACTTGTTCGGATTACCTATTACATTGTATTTTATTTATACTTTAAATATAATATATTTATTTTAATTGTATTATATCGTATGGTTTAACCCATAGTTGTGTAATAATTGAAAGTATCACTTTATGGAACAATATATTTGGTGTGGTAACATCATTTACTTGTTTTTTTTCTTATATATTGTCATTCTTTATTATTAAATAACCATATTTTATTTTTTACTCTATTCTTTTATAGTAATTTACTATGTATCCTATTTTTTTTCCAGTAATAGCAAATTAATTTTTTATATTATTAATACATGATATCATGAAATAACAATAAATATATAATATATCCAAAAATTATATTCATCAAATAATACCCAATATATTTTGAACTAATAATGATAGCTTAGCTAATTTGAATTCTTGTCCTTTGTCTGATACGCCGCCGTGCTGGGAGTCTTCTGCTGACTCTTATTTTTTCCATCCTTTACACTGTCACACTCAAAATAAGACTCCATTCTCATCTTTTCCATTTTTTCTCTCAACTTTTAAACTCCCCTTCACCTCCTACTTGGACTCAAGTTTCAATCTTTTTTGTTTCAGATTCTTACTAAAATTTCCAAAAGGAAATTGAAAGAGCTGTGGAGAAATGGGAAGTGGAAAATTAGGTGAATCGGGTATGATTGCGATCATCGCAAAAATCATGATGGCTGTAATCGTATTCCTTTTCCTCGTAGTTGTTTTCATATTCTTTCTCCACTTATACGCCAAATGGTTCTGGAGATACCGGCAAGAAGACAACGGCAATCCGAACGCAAGCACAAGGCGGCGCCGCCGTCGACGTTTAGATTTTGCTGGTGGTTATCAAGAAGTGAATGTAGTCCGTAGAGGTCTTGACCCTTCTATACTTAAAACCATTCCTGTAATTCCGTTTAATATCAAGGATTTTAAAGATGGATTGGAATGTTCTGTTTGTCTTAGCGAAGTCTCTGAGGGTGAAAATACAAGAGTTTTGCCTAAATGCAATCATGGGTTTCATGTTGATTGTATTGATATGTGGTTTCATTCTCATTCCACGTGTCCTCTGTGTCGAAACCCTGTTTCAGAACAATCTGCAGAATCTATTTCCCAGACCGTTGGGGCATCTGTAGAAGAGGGTTCAGCTTCTATAGAGATACAAAATATTCCAACTAATGTTCTGTTTTGGGGAGATGAAACTAATACTACATCATCAGCATCTACACGTAATAGACCAGAGGGGATTTTGGTGATTGATATTCCAAGACAGAATACTGAAGAAGCAGAAGAAGAAGAAGAAGGAGGAGGACAAAAGACACCAACATCAACACGATTGAGATCATTAACGAGGCTTTTTAGCAGGGTAAATCCATGCAACGTAGATGTAGAACAAGCAAGCAGGAGCCAGAGCTAAGATTTCTGCAACTACGTCTCTAATTTCTGCCATTGATGCTCAAATTTAGAGATACGATCAATGAAGATTCGTATAGCTTATCCTAAACTATTTGGCATCGAGGCGTAGAACTATTATTTACTTGGTTTAGGTTTATTGATTGATTGATTCTTGGTGCAGAAGAAAAGGTTGTCTGCAATGTTTAGGTGTCTATGTATATGTATATGCATATGTGTGTATATTGTCTATTTATAATACACAATCCAAGCACCAATGTGCTTCTCTGTTTGTGACTAGAAGTGAATCTATCTTCCCGTATAGGAGAAAAGGTATGAGGATTGATTTGTAATACTTACATGTTTTGTTTTGTTTTGTTTTATGTGATGATATTTGTGTTTAACCAAAAAATAGAATTTCAGTTAAAATTAAAAATTAAGAGAAAAATCGGGTTACTGATAATCAGGAGATGAAAAGAATAAGAAATATTAGAGAATAATAAAGCAATAAATAAGTTTGTATTTAAAGATAATTTCAATGATATTTCGTACCCTTAAAAATGCTGACACCTCCTCCTTTTGTAGTTGATTTTTCTAGGAAGAAGGTATAATGCCTTAGTCTTAAAGAGGCAATTATGAGCATTAAATGACATTAAATGAGATGTTACACAATCATTCCCATTCAATATTGATTCGCTAACGTATTTGGCATTTAATACTGAATTTTGACTACTTTATGCCATCAGATTCATATCTTCAATTCCTTTTGACCTCCTAGAATTAATTAAGTTAAATAGATACGATACACGTATCATTTGAATAGCATCTCGTACCTATTTAACTTTCTTCCCCTCGTATCTGATATTGACCGTGCCTCTTATCTGATCATCTTGTTTTGACCATTTGACCAGTCCACGTGTCTCGCCACGTCACCTTCAATATAAATTCAGTTTTTTCCAATACAGATAGTCCCCCCCACTTTCCATTTATTTATCAATTAAATATTTGAGAAGTGGATCTTCATTATAAAAGGGAATTTTTGTCATAACTAATGCTATGACAGTATCGACGCTTCAATTGTCTCTTCTATTTAATGCACCATATACGTGTCACCTTCTCATTAGTTCTACGATTTTGCAGCCTTTTTCTAGGGCTTCTTTAACTCCACTATTCACGAAGTGATAGTTGCCTTTATTATAGGCTTTCCATCATTACACCTCTTAATTATCGACAGTTGAGTTTATATATAAACTTGCCCCCTTTTTCCTTTGTCTTCTTCTTTACAAGCTTTTTATCAAATTTCTCGCTTTTTTACTCTCGTTCACTTCTTCTTCAGTTCATATCTTCTCACCATGTCGTCTTTAAATCCTAACCCTAAAAGAGTTCCAATTCTTGATAGTTTTCCCAATGCTCCTGCTAGACATAGAAGAGGTAGAAGAGGTGTGCTTCATGGTACTTGGTCAATTCGTGGTGGCACCTCTAGTTCCATCACATCTTCTTCTAGTTCTAGTAATATTTCTAGAGGCTCTCTCTCTCTCTCTCTCTCTCTCTCTCTCTAACAAATCCTCTTCCAAGGGCAAAGAACCTTCTGAGTCTAACCAAGAGCCTCTGGTTGAAGAAGTTGTGCCAACAGATTTATCTTTTGAACATGACAAAGAATCCATTCGTGACCAAGTGATTAAACTAGAGAGAGTTGACAAATATTCCTCTTTAATTACTGAACCTTTGATTCAAATTGTTCGAAGAGATTGTCGTTGGAGAGATGACACCCACATAGTTATCCCTAATCCACACCAAAGAATAACATCTTATAGGGTTGGTTTTTCTTTCGTTTACACTTATCCCTTTACTTTGGGATTTATCCCTTCCATTGACCCAGACATACTTGTTTATGTCATTTTTTCAAAATCTGTTTGGCTCAAGTTGGATCCCTTGTATGGAGAGCACTGGCTTGTTTGAGGTATATGTCAATCAAAGAAGATGTTGACTTTACCTTCCCTCATCTAATTCATCTATATCACCCCAAGCTATTACGCAATGGTGTTTTTACTTTAACTGCAAGAAGTAAGAGGGTTTTGGTAAACCCTGAAGATAATAATGACCGTGGCTGGTACACCCGATTTGCTGCTGTTCCCACAGTTGATTTAGTAAGTGAATCAAATATTCCTTTTCCCGTGAAATAGAATTTTGCACGTAAGTATTTTCTTCCTTGTCGTATCTGTTTTCGTTATTTCAACTCCTTTTCTAATTCCATTATTATTTCTTTTTTTTTTTGTAGAAACCATGGGAGATGTGGAATCTGTTCCCAATTTCCGTATTTGGGTATATGCTGTCTTGAAAGACGTGCCTATGGAGGCACGAACTTGGAAATCTATTTTCAACAAACATGGTTGGAAAGTTAAAACTCACGGTATACATCCCTTTTTGCCTTTCGTGCGTTAAATTCTTTTCCCCTCTTTTAACCTTTTATCCTTCTTATTGTCAGGATTTGCTATTCGAGGGATGTCAGCTGAAGTAGCTATCACTCTTCGAGATTCTTCCAGTACCCCCCTTGCTTTGGAGAGGACACATGCCATGCTGTTAAAGAGGAAAGTGGTTGAAGAGGATTATAACGTTGATGAAGATGAAGACACCTCTTTGACGGCTCGTCCAAGAACTAGGAGGCATGTTATTTCTAAAGATAAACTGAAATCTCTTCTGCTTGTACCTCCGAGCCCGTTAATATTACCTCTGATGAAGAAACCTCTCTAAGGTACACCGCTGAATCCACTCAGCGCCTCTTTATTGTGGGTTTCGAAAGTGGTGAATTAGGTCCGGTTTTAGATGAAATTCCTCTTTCATATTCCGTTCCTGTTCCTTCTCCTATTTCAAGTGTTTCCTTACCCACTTTGTATGTTCCTATCTCTTTGTCAATTTCTGCTCCCTTACCTGCCTCAATTCTTTCGACTCCTGCTATTTTCACCTTTTCTACCATTCCTCCTTTCATAGTTCCCCCTTTCTCTGCTTGTCATGCAGAGGAGGGTTCTAGTAGCAAAAGCATGGCTATGATGAGTGTAACACTTGAGGTTCTTGCTAATAGCAGTCTTTTAAGGAAGTCTGGTGGAGCAGATATTTGGCCTGAACCCTTAATGGGGAATATCGAGAAAAAGAGACAGTCATAGTTGCCTGACTTTGATGAACGATATAGTTCATTGTACATTAAAGGTACTCTCCCTTTACTTTTTAATAAATTATTATTTTTTAATTCTCACTTTCATGTGTTGTTTTTGTAAGCTAACCTTATAAGTATAGAGTTGATGGGAAGAATTTTCCTTTTAGAAAGGAAGGCTCGAGAATATGATCAGACTTTTCTTGAGGCTGAGAGGATAACTAGAGAAGCCCAGATTGAGGCAACCAATTGGAAAGAGCATTTTAAAAATGCTCAGAAGAAGATAAAATAATTGCAAGAGAGTAACCGAGCCCTGGAATAGCAAAAGCAAATTTTGACTTCTGAATTAGCGGGGGCCAAGTCTTCTTCTAGCAAAGCTAAGAGGGATAAAGAGCGCCTTGAATGTTCTTTTTCAGAACAATTATAAAATTCAAGTGAAGAGATTAGAGAACTTAAGGTATTGTTGAGTAAGAAAGAAGATTATGCGGGAGAGCTAGTGCAAAACGTGTATCAAGCTCAGGTTAACTTGCAAACTTCCTCTGATAAGGTACGTGCCTTAGAAAATTCTCGTGCCTCACTTGAAGCTACCCTTGATTCCACTTTGGCTGAAAATCAAATATTGAAAAATGATCTTGCTTCGTGGGAAAGGGATTATGAGCTTCTTGAGGAGAGTTTTAACACAGAGGTGAGCTAGGCCTTTATAAACTCCCGCCGTGATGCCTTAACTGAGGCCAGTCAAGAAAACTTCGATTTAGAATCGAAATTGGCCAAGGTTTTGAAGACCATTGAAATGACTCAACATCCACTTGACTTTCCTTCTCCGACAGATGAAACTCCCGTGGATGTGGAAACTTCCAATGAAAGATCCACTTCAATTGAAGTTGAAAATGTTACAATTCCAGCTCCTGGGGGTGAATTCACTGATACAGTCTGTGCGAGCTGATGCTCCCTTGACTCTTGCTTCACTCGGTGACCTTAACACTTCAAGCCCAACTGCCGCTACTTCCTCAGAAATTGCTATCGTGCCTATAGCTTCCTCTGAAAGTGAAGTTAACATTGCAACTTCAGAAGTTCCAACCCCTTCAGTGACAAGTTGAATATTTTACTCCTTTGTTTTTTTTAAATTGGTGCTTTTATCCCTTGAACCTTTTATGGGATTTTTTTGTTAAGTCCCATGTTATCATAATAGGGCACTTGTAAAGACATTTTGCTTGACTATGTTTTTACTTAGTCTTTTATAAGAAGTTTTCTTGGTACTTCAATATGTTCTATTCTTGCCTTTTTATTATCTATTTAGGACTTATATAATAGTTTAGCATTTTTATCCTTTGAAAATGCTTTATGATTTTTCTCATGAGTTATTAATATGAGGTTATAAAAGATGTCCCTTTTAATATATCGAAACTTAATGAAGAATACGTCTCAGCTTCACAATGGTGTTATAATACGATGAAAGAAATAGGAATACACATGTTTCGTATGAAACAACTTTGACAAGTTTTCATTCATGAACTTGAACAAGCTTTTGAGTATTACATGTATTAAAGTACATCTATAACTTTCTCGTAACTGTTTTTTCTTGTAACATATTTTTACAAAGTAAATATAATTTAGACAAGGTTTTCCCCTATAACCCACTTTAGTATATAGTCATGACCCCATATTCATGTATTAGGAAGGGTTTGAGAAGTGAATCTATTGTTCTCATGAGTTTGAGTATGTTGTTCTCATGGGAATGAATACTATGATGTATGCTTATGCTGGGATTCCATAATCTCTGCTCGACATTTCTCTCTTTGTAGCTTGATTTACGCATCCATTTTCCACACATATTTGTTCTGTGTTCAATATACAGTCCCCCAAGTGCTTGAGCGGTGAAGTATGAAGCCTCGAGCACTTGTTTTTCCTCTAAACTTGGTCATTTTCCTGAAATAGAAAAATATGCGGGACTCAGAGGTGCGATTATAGATGAAGACTACCTAAACCGTGTGTATTTCCATCAGATTAATTGTAACCCTGGGCTGGGAATTTAAGAATATTCCATTTTTTCGTACAGGTTGTGACTCATTATTTGGCACGAGTTAGGGATTTTTCCTAGCACCTAAAATCATTAGTAAAATTGTTAATAATTTGAAAAATGAATTTTAACATAGAGATACCTGACCGTGGATAATTTTTTCAAAAGTAGTATCGTTTTAGATGGACAACATTCCAATGTGAGGGTAACAGCTTGCCATCCATTGTCTCCAACTCGTATGCTCCTTTTTCTGCAATGTCACGAACTCTGTAGGGTCCTTCCCACGTTGGACTCAGCTTTCCTAAATTAGCAGCCTTCATAGATTGGAACACTTTTTTAAGCACGAAGTCCCCAATTTTAAAGAATCTGAGGCGTGCTTTCCTGTTATAATATCGTTCAATCACTTGCTTTTGTGCCGCCATTCTTATTAGTGATGCTTCTCTTCTTCCTTCAAACAAATCAATATTCACCCACATCTCTTCATCGTTTGATTCCTCCGTTGCTTTAATGTACCGTGTGCTTGGTTCTCCTATTTCTACTGGAATCAAAGCCTCCGCACCATAAACCATTGAAAATGGGGTTTCTCCCGTGCTTATTTTTTGTTATACGATAAGCACATAATACCCCAGGTAATACCTCGGGCCAATTACCTTTTGAATCCTACAACCTTTTCTTCAAGTTGTTCATGATAACCTTATTCATGGATTCTGCTTGTCCATTCCCCACTGGATGATACGGTGTAGATGTTATTCTTTTAATTTGCCAACTTTGAAAAAAATTGTGATTTGGGATCCTATGAATTGTGGTCCGTTATCACACACAATTTCCTTTGGTACCCCAAAATGACATATTTTGTTTATCCAAATGAAGTCTTTAACTTCTTTTTCCCGCACCTGTTTAAATGCCCATGTTTCTACCCATTTGGTGAAATAATCTGTAAGTACAAGTAGAAACTTTACCTGACCTTTTGCTTGTGGCAATGGACCTACGATATCCATTCCCCATTTCATAAAGGGCTACGGAGCTATGACATGGTGGAGTAACTCAGCTGGTCTATGCATATTATTGTCATATCTTTGACATTTATCACATTTAGACACGAAATCGTTAGCTTCTTCTTCCATCTTGGGCCAATAATATCCTGCTCGAATCAATGTTTTACTAAAGACCTCTCACCAGCGTGACTTCCACAATGTCCTTCGTGTACTTTCCACATCACATATTCTGTTTGAGAAGGTCCGAGACACCTTGCTCATGGTCCACCGAACATCTTTCGATAAAGATTCCCTTGATGCAAACAATAACGAGCAGCTTTCTTGCGAAGTGCATGAGCCTTTGTTTTGTCAATAGGCACGGTTCCATGCTGTACAAAGGCAACAATTTTGTTTCTCCAATCCCATGTTAAATGATTAAATTTATCTCATTTTTATCAGGTTCGAGAACATAATGAAATAGATGTACAACTGAAGCATTTGCATCATTTGCTGCGTCTATTGCAGACGCGAAGTTAGATAAAGCATCTACTTCTGCGTTCTCATCTCTTAGGATCTGCATTACCTTCCAAGTTTGGAATTGTTTTATTAGTCCCCATACCTTTTCAAGATATTCTTGCATTCGAGTTTCCCTGGCTGTATAAGTCCCCTATCACACCTCCTTTTTCTTACCGGAAGAGCCTACTTACTATACCCCAGAAAGGGATATAATAAAATGAACAAAGTTTTTCCAATTTAAGGACAGTCGGAACGAGATTTATTTATTTAGTTTTAGAATCGCCACATGAGAGATTAATGGTGTCCCAAGTCACCGGTTGAATCCCGAACCGAGGAAAGTTTGACTCTGTTAACAGTTCGCGAACTAGAAATCCGGATAAGGAAGTCTGTTAATCTGGGAGAAGGTGTTAGGCACTCCCGAATTTCGTGGTTCTAGCATGATCGCTCAACTGTTGTATTTGTTTCTATCTGATTTCTATATATGTTCCCTTTTATGTGCATTAATATTTCGCTTTATTATTTAATTTTTTTAAGAATTACAATGCCGTAAAATATACTTCGGACCACGCCGTACCAGACCCCCGTGGCTTTTAACATATTTCGACTTCGTTAAGATTTGGATTTGGATCACATAAATGTGCACCCGTATTAAGAAGGTAATATTATTAAAAATCATGCCTAAAGTATCTACGTCTTTGTTAATTTTGTGAAAGACCGTGAAATTTGCTAAATAATCCTTCCAAGTCTAAGTATTTTGTAAGTAATTGTTGAGGGCCCCGCCTTTTGTACATTTGATTTTGGCGAGGCTCATCTCAATTTTTATTAAAGGCCAATCCTAGGGTAAACTATATTTTCTATTTGTTTTTGTTTCCGAGGAATCCTAATTTAGACAAGTGTGCTTTTATTCTAAAAAAATAAGGACTCCAGACTTCTAATTCATGTCCACACTTGAGCAAAAACGTAACACTTCTTAGCTCAAATGCGATACCTAAATCAAAACCCAAATTTATAAATTGAAATCATTCAAACAAAGACCAAATTAATAATCCAATGGACTTATTTACAACTACTGAAAGAGGCCAGCCTTGATGCCCCTCCTCAGAAAGGAAATGTTTAAACATAATGCAAAAACATAATAGGCCTGAAGGCTCATGATTGATTTTAATTAAAAGCTTAAATACTGATTTTAGTGCTGATAATAGGTGAATTTGACTATAATTATACCTTAAATAATCACACTTTGTTGTTGAATCAATGTTGTTTATGAGGACAAAATATTTTGATTAGTGTTTATTTGTGTGTTATAGGTACATATGATACATTGGATGCTAAAAGGAGCTATTTTGGAGTCACATGTTGATGAAAAGGCCAAGAGAAGAGTTAAAGTGAAGAGAGCTTGAAGAATCAGAGAAAAATCAGACGGACTGTTCATCCGCGGTTCACTCGCGACCGAACCGCGAAAAAAGAGGCTCTCTGAAGTTTACTGTTCGCGGTCCGTCCGCGGCCGCGAACGAACCGCGGAAGTCGCCGCAGCGGCAATCCTAATTGTACTCAAACTTAGTTTTTTTAGCCCTAAAACCTCTATATAAACTCCTAGTTTGCCCAAGAGAGGCATGTTGTCTATTTTTCACCACTTTTGCAAGATAATTAGTAAGAGAGAATCCTCTCAACTCATTCTTTTATATTATATCAAGTATTTCTTTATGATTTCAATTATTATTCTTGTTTCTTTAAGCATGAGTAGCTAAATCCTTTTCTAAGGTTTTGATGGAACCTATTGGGTGATGAACTTATCGTTTATGTGATTATAAATTGTGAACTAGATTTCTATTTGTTCAACTTCGTTCTTGTTGTAGTTAATTGGTAGACGTCCCAATTAGCGGTGCCTATTTAGTGTGCATAACTTGGAAAAGAGTGCATATTTAGGTATATTATTGAACAACACCACACCTAGGTTATTGGAGGAATCTATAACTTTAGGCGTAAAGACGGGGTTAGGAATAACGAAGTCTTGGGTGAAATCTTAAGTGAACTATTCAAATTAAAGCTAGCTAGGGTAGCTCGGGAGAGTGCACTAGTAAATTATTGTAATTGCTCGGGAGAGGGTTACGATACACATAGTGTTCATGATTGATAGAATATATTAACAATTTGTATGAGCATAACGATAAGGGATTCCATCAAGAGAGGAAATCAATACCTTAGTCCTTCTCCATATTATTTTTACCCAATATTCAATTCTTTCTTTTAAGCCTTTTAATTATTGCAAAGTAGAGGTTCAAAATTCATATAAAGATATATTTAAAGTTTGGGAACTTGATTCGGAAGTATTCTTGGGTTGTGAAAGTTGTAATTGGTAGGCTAATTCTCTGTTGGATCGATCTTGGACTTATTAGACCAGGTTATATTGACTACGACCATTGCTTGGACGTGAATCATTTTTTGCGCCGTTGCCGGGGAATTAACGGAATTATCAATTGCCATTGCCAGAACTTCAAGATTCTTGTGTAGTCAGGTTCTTTCTACACTTTACATTGAAAATTTTGACGGTTGTTGATTTGGGTACTCAGGTGCATGCCTAGAAAATCTGCAAGGACTGGAGAACTAATTGAAGGACTCTCAGACCCCGAGCAAACTTTTCGGGCACGTAACAAGGCTATCAAACAAATTCAGCAATCTCAACAACCAATAAAACTAGACTTCGACATGGGTGACGTAAACGAACAAAACCAGCAAGCCGGTTTAAATATGCAAGAGGCGCAGGAGGCACAAGAAGGTGCACTGTTTGACTGGGCACAACCCACAGCGGATAACTTGGAAACTGCCATCGTTGTGCCAACAATTCAAGCTGAGTCTTTCCAGATCACTAACAACATGCTACACTTGTTGCAAAACAAGGGATTATTCTTTGGGTCTAAGGTTGAAGATCCACAGCAGCACCTGAAGAACTTTCTCTCGATATGCAAGACACAGAGGCAACCGAATGTAACTCCGGAAGCCATCAGATTATTACTCTTTCTGTTCTTAGTTACAGGAGATGCACGGATATGGCTAAACTCACTCCCCATAAACTCCATTGCAACTTGGGATGAGTTAGTCAAGCAATTCCACAACAAGTTTCATCCACCTAACAAGACAGCTCAACAAATTGATGAGATTGTGAGCTTCAAGCAGAAACCAATGGAGACATTACATGAAACTTGGGGCAGGTTCAAGGGTATGCTTGTTATGTGTCCTCACCATTCAAGGGTATGCTTGTTATGTGTCCTCAAAGGTTCTACATGGGGCTTTCTGATAGTATGAAGAATATTGTAGATGCTTCAGCAGGTGGGGCTTTTCTGAGCAAGACTTGGAGAGAGGGCCAAAACTTGCTAGACAAGATGGCTCAAAATTCCGGGTGGACGACTAGGAATACTCCTATCACACCAGTGGTACACTCTGTACCTCTGGATCCATCCAACACTCTAGAGGAGAACGTGGCAACTCTATTGACACAAATGAGCATCCTGACAAAGAAGGTGGAAGAATTAGGGGTTAAGCAGCATGTTCACATTGTAGATACTACCAATGGTGGTTTATGCACATCTTGCATTAGCCAACCCATAGGTAATCCATGGGCTGCAGACCAAGAACATCATCATTAGCATGGGGATATGAACTATGTAGCAAATTATGGAGGGCAGAGACAAGGTAATCCGAGTTGGGGTCAGCAGGCTCCACAGCAATACAGGCCTCCACAACTACAGTATAATGCAGCAGGTATGAAGCCACCACACAACATGGCTCCATATCCTAGACCTCAGAATTTCGGCAATCAGCAGCAGGGATATCATCCACCTCCACCACATCATGGGGGTAGACATGACGATGGGTTCACAGAATTGAAAGCTATGATGCAGCAGGTAATTGGGTCAAATGCCAAAACCAATGAAAGAATAGATGCACATGACGCAGCGATCAAAAATATGGAAGTGCAGATGGGCCAGATTGCTATGTCACTTAACAATCATCCTCAAGGGACATTGCCTGCATATACACAAACAAACCCAAAAGACCAAGTCCCAAAAAAGATGATGACAGTGACTCTGAGAAGCGGTAGAGATCTTGATACCGAGAATGAAAGTGAGAAAATCGACAGACAGGCTGAGACACCCACTCCATTGCCCATTGAACTGGATGAGTCCACAGGGTTGACAAAAGTTACAGTCCAGCCAGTTGCTTAAAATAAAGAGGCAAAGCAGGGTACGGAGAAAGTAGTTGAACAGGTAGAGCAGCAGATTGATGAGAAAATGATAGAGAAAGAAAAGTCCCAAGTCATTGGGAAGAAGAGGCCTCCACCACCATTCCCCCAAAGATTGGCCAAACACTAGAAATAAGAGCAATACAAAAAGTTCTTTGAAATGCTCAAGCAAATCCAGGTAAACATTCCCTTAATTGAAGCTTAAAAATAAATGCCTGGTTAATTTAAGATGATGAAAGATTTGATGTTGCGGAAACTAAATTTCCAAGACTTGGCCACCGTAACACTTACCCAAACTTGTAGTGCAGTGGTCTCCAGACCCATTGCTGAGAAGCTATCTGATCCAGGAAGCTTCACCATCCTCTGCACTATAGGGAACTATGCCTTTACTAAGGCTTTGTGTGATTTGGGGGCAAGTATTAATCTCATGCCCTTAGTCATTTATAAAAGGTTAGGCATTGGGAGAGCCAGGCCTACCTCTATATTATTACAGCTTGCTGACAGGACGGTTAAGCGTCCATTTGGTATTATAGATGATGTGCTTATCCAGGTTGGGAAGTTCGTGTTTCCCGCCAATTTTGTTATTCTTGATTGCAAGGTCGACGAAGAAATTCCCATAATCCTAGGAAGACCATTCCTAGCCACCGGGAGAGCTATAGCTGATTGTAAAACTGGGGAACTCAAGATGAGGTTGAATGATGAGGAGATCATCTTCAATGTGCAAAAATCCATGAGGCGCCCTAGTGAGTTCGCGAACTAATCTCTTATTAATGCGGTTGATGTGATAGTGGAGACAGATGATGTAGAGTTGACCATTGAAAATCCACTTCAAGCATGCCTGATGAACATGGAAGAGGTAAATGGTGAAAGTTTAGTTGAATGGGTACTATCTCTGGAAGGCAAGGGATTTTGGTAGAGAGAGCTTGAGTTCGAGCCTCTACACTTAGAGAAAAGAGAGACCCTGCCGGCAAAACCATCCATAGAAGAGCCACCAAAGCTTGAGCTTAAACCACTACCATCACATCTCAGTTATGAATTTCTAGGTCCTAACTCCACTTTACCTGTTATTATTTCATATAGTTTGTTAGATGTGCAGGCCCAAAAGCTTATACAGGTACTCAAGAAATGCAAGACTGCCATTGGGTGGACCATGGCAGACATAAAAGGGATCAGCCCCGCATATTGCATGCATAAAATTCTCCTGGAAGAGGGACATAAACCGTCCAGGGAACATCAAAGAAGGTTGAACCCTAACATGAAGGAAGTGGTGAAGAAAGAGGTAATAAAGTGGCTAGACGCGGAAATCATCTTCCCAATCTCAGACAGCAGCTGGGTTAGCCCGGTCCAATGTGTGCCAAAGAAAGGAGGCATGACGGTAGTGAAAAATGAGAATAATGAATTGATTTCAACTAGAACCGTCATCAGATGGAGAATATGCATGGACTACAGGAAGTTGAATCTAGCCACCCGCAAAGATCACTTCCCACTTCCCTTCATTGATCAGATGCTTGATAGGTTGGCAGGGAGGTCCCACTTTTGCTTTCTAGATGGATACTCGGGGTATAATCAAATCTCCATAGCCCCCGAAGATAGAGAGAAGACCTCCTTCACATGCCCGTATGGCATTTTTGCATTCAGGAGGATGCCATTCGGACTATGCAATGCACCTGGCACATTCCAAAGGTGCATGATGGATATTTTCACCGATATGGTGGAAGACATTATGGAGGTGTTCATGGATGATTTCTCGGTGGTAGGGAATTCATTCGATGAATGCCTTGCCAATCTGACAAGAGTGCTGAAACGGTGCATGGAAACAAACTTAGTGCTAAACTGGGAGAAGTGCCATTTTATGGTACAAGAAGGTATAGTATTGGGGCACCGGGTTTCAAGCAAAGGCATTGAGGTAGACCGTGCTAAAGTTGATGTCATTGCAAAGCTACCTCCACCAACGTCCGTTAATGCCATAAGAAGTTTTCTTGGGCACGCTGGTTTTTACTGGAGGTTCATCAAGGACTTCTCCAAACTATCAAACCCTCTTTGTAAGTTACTTGAAAAAGATCACCCTTTTGTTTTCTGAGGAATGCAGGATTGCTTTTGAGGAACTGAAGAAGAGGTTGATCATAGCACCCATCATCATTGCCCCCGACTGGGAGCAACCTTTTGAGCTAATGTGTGATGCAAGTGACTATGCAGTGGGGGCACTGCTGGGCCAAAGGAAAGGCAAGCTGATGCATCTAATATACTATGCAAGTAGAACCTTGAGTGGAGCACAGCTAAACTACACAGTGACGTAAAAAGAGATGCTTGCGGTCGTGTTCGCATTTGAAAAATTCCGGTCCTATCTCATAGGATCCAAGGTAATTGTATACACAGACCATGCAGATTTAAGATATCTAATTGATAAAAAGGACTCTAAGTCGTGCCTGATTCGTTGGGTGCTGCTTCTCCAAGAGTTCGACCTCGAAATTAGGGATAGGAAAGGTATTGAAAATCAAGTCGCTGATCATTTGTCACGACTTGAAGGAGCTGAAATTGTCAAAGAGAGTGGGGAAATCCTGGAAACCTTTCCAGACGAGCAGCTGCTCACCACCACTCTCCTTGAAGCACCATGGTATGTTGATTATGCTAATTACCTAGCCGGTGGTATTGTTCCTCACGACCTCTCATCGGTCCAGAGGAAAAGATTTTTTCGTGAAAGTCATCTTTATTATTGGGATGAACCCTATTTGTTTAGGATATGTCTAGATAACATGATCCGGAGATGCGTCCCCGAGATAGAACAATCTTCTGTTTTGCAGGCATGTCACGCTTCAGCATATGGCGGTCACTTTGGAGGAATACGTACAGCTGCCAAAATACTTGAGGCCGGTTTCTATTGGCCAACGGTGTTTAAAGATGCACATTTGTGGGTGAAAGGTTGCAACGAATGTCAACGCATCGGAAATATCTCCCAGCATCATGAAATGCCAATGAACCCAATCCAACAAGTTGAAGTGTTCGATGTCTGGGGAATAGATTTCATGGGGCCCTTTATTAGCTCATACGGCAATAAGTACATACTTGTTGCAGTTGACTACGTGTACAAATGGGTGGAAGCTGTAGCATTACCCACCAATGATGCTAAGGTGGTGGTGGGGTTTTTGAAGAAGAAACCGGTTCGGGACTCTAAGGGCTATCATCAGTGACAGGGGCACACACTTTTGCAACCGGACATTTGAGAAATTATTGGCCAAATATGATGTGAAACACCGTGTGGCCACTCCGTATCACCCGCAGACCAACGGGCAAGTTGAGGTCTCCAACAGGGAGATAAAGAGTGTATTGACTAGAATAGTGAACGCCACAAGGACCGACTGGTCCAGGAAGCTTGATGACGCACTCTGGGCTTATAGAACAGCATTCAAGACACCAATTGGCATGTCATTATACAAATTGGTGTTTGGGAAAGCTTGTCACCTACCTGTTGAATTAGAGCACAAAGCATGGTGGGCACTGAAACAATTGAATCTCAACTTGGACGAAGCGGGTAAATCAAGGCTGACTGGGTTGCATGAATTAGAAGAATTTCTGTATCTGGTATTTGAAAGTACTAGACTATATAAAGAGAGAATGAAGCGGATTCATGATCAAAATATCGTTGAGCGGAACTTCAAAAGCGGGGACAAAGTACTATTATACAATTCAAGATTATGGTTGTTCCCAGGTAAATTGAAATCAAGGTGGTCAGGACCCTTCCGGGTAATTAGGGCATTTGAGTCAGGAGCTGTGGAAATTCAAACTTTGGATGGATCACGCACATTCAAGGTAAACGGACAGCGATTGAAACTTTATGTAGGCTTGGATGACATCGAGGACAAGGTAGAATTGCGGTTGGATGAACCTCAAAGGTCTAGCGAGCCTTAAAATGCGCTAAGATGGTCGTGCCGCGATGTTAAATCAGGCGCTACGTGGAAGGCAACCCACGAACATGTTGTAAGTATTCTCATTGTAGTTAGTATAAATTTTAATAAAAATAAAAATTGCTGACCAGCGGAGAAAACTTTTTCAGAGGATCACTGTTTGCGGTCCATTCGCGACCGCGGATGAACCGCGGAAAAGTGACATCTCTGAATTTTCTCTGTTCGCGGTCCGTCCGCGTCCGCGAACGAACTGCGAAAAATTGACCCCTCTGAACATTGACTGTTCGCGGTCCATCTGCGGCCGCGAACGAACCGCGAACAATAGCGGTCGGCTCTGCGGTCAGTGATAATAAAATGATTTTTTAATTTTATTTTCTTACCCCCACCCCTTCTTCAAAACCCTAAAACAAAAACCCCCACTCGCACATCCCCCAAAACAGTCGCCCCTCTCTCAAATCTCTCTCTCTCTCTAAATCAAATTCTCTCCCTTCTCTCTACAAATTCCCAACCCTCTCTTCTCCAAATCAATCCCCCTCTTCCACCATACTCCTCCATTGCTCTAACTAGTAAGTTTCTCTACTCTTCTTCTTTTTATTTTTCTTTATTTTCTTTTAGTTCTTGAATGTTTATTTTGTAGACTTAATTAGATAATGTTAGTTTAGGGTAGTTAATGAATATTACTTGGTTTCTTGTTGCACATTAAATGTTCCATGAATTTTTCTTAAGGAACCTTGTAATATAATTGAAAGTTTGGTAAAGATTGGGTTGTTGGGTCTCCAATTGAGTTTATAATGCTAATTTGTGACTTGGAGACCCAAAAATGTTGTGACTATATGTGTTGGTTGGTTGGCCAAGTTGGGCAATTAACCTTGGTAATAATGGATTAATGTATTTTTAGGAGACATAATACCCAACTGATGAATTGGTTGTTGTTGTATTTTATTAGGGATGGCTTAAGTTGATTGGGTAATGTTAGAGTTCCCAAATAATTAAGTGTGGGGTGCTTGAATAGGCATGTGTAAAATAGTTAGATAAGAAACTAAGTATAGGAGTTATATTGTACAAAAAAAATTGTCAATTGTGATATTCCACGGATGGCGAAGTCTAAGTAGCCTACCGGTGACTAACAATTGGCAAATTTTTGGCTATCTTATTTGTGCAGGATCATGGCCCCTAAGAGATCTCGACATGGTGCTAGCTCTTTGAGGAAACCTACTTATGATGAGTCAATGTTCGCTTGCGAAGAAGCGGAGACTGGATTTCACACTAAGACAGCTAAGAAATGGCTCCAGGAAGTTGAAGTTGACCGGATAGCTCTCCGCTCTGAGAAGCCTGAAATATATGACAAAATTCGCAGACGCGAAATGCAGTTCCTCTTTGACTCACCTCCTAATGTAAACAAGATGCTTGTCTGGGAATTCTATGCCAATGCTCCTTACGCGATGGCCAGGAGGGTATTCGTCAGAGGTAAGGATGTCAATGCCCATATTCCTACTATTAGGCAGGCACTTAGACTGCCAATTCACACTAGTGATGTCGACTATTACCATGATAGGCCAGGCGTCACATGGGACATGGTAATTGAGGCCTTATGTGTAGACGGCACCCCCCTGTGGATTAGAAATAAGACTCTGCACACTAACTGCTTTACACACACCGCTAAATGCTGGTTTTCTATAATATGTAACCGGATCTTGCCCTCTAGCAACACCACGGATGTCAATTTTAATAGGGCACTTCTAACTTGGTGTTTTGTAACACAGCGGGATGTTGACATCGCCCGCTTAATTAGTGATGAGATGGTGTTAAGGGGATCCCTCACTGCTAAGGGTTTTTACTACCCATCTCTTGTCACTACACTGTGTCTCCTCCATCAGACCCCAGTAACTGCCACTGATGGTGAGCTACTACCAAAAGCTCCGTTTAGAGCTGCTCAAATCCGGGTTGGACGAGACACTACCCCAGTTGACTTGGATGAGGAGGACGACCCTGTGCCGGTTGCTCGGGCCAGGCACTCCACCGATTCAGCTGGACCTTCCAGGCATGCTCACCGTGGAGCGAGTATGTCTAGGTCTGAGTCCTCACGACCTATGCTTAGGTCCATGGAGGATGAGGTTGCTGATCTGCGCACCTCCGTTGATGGCTTGCACACGCGTTTAGACGCTATGTCTCAGAGGCAATCTCGGTCAGACATCAGGTTTATGGCATGGCTCAGAGCACTTGGACGAGCATGTCGCGTCGACCCATCCACCGTCTCCAACTCCGAGTGAGTCTCAGGTAAGTTTTCTAGCCCCTCTTGTGCCTTATTTTTTTTTGATGTCATGAGGTCATGACATGTTTTTAATTGTGGGGTGGGTGACTTATCTTGTATATGATGTATATATTAGTTGTAGTGGTTGATATAAAATAATAAAAACACAAAAAAATCAAAAAATTTTAAAAAAATACAAAAAATATAAGTAGAGGACTCTTCCTGATGACGGACTATTTAGGACAAGTACTCCTGAGGGAAGCAGTCCACGTAGGAATTTTTCTTTCTTTTAGTTTCTTTGTCTAGTTAGTGTATCATCTCCCCCTTGGTTTTTCTTTTGACCACGGTTCTTTTCCAAGGGTTTTTATTTGAACCGGGTTAGGTAGATTTTTTTTTCTTAGGATTAGAGGAAAAAGGGTAACATGTAACCCCCGGTATGCACATTAGCAAAAGCTTAAATTGAACTTGAGAATGTATCTTCTAAGCTTGACTGTAGAATCTTAATATGCCTTAAACTGCACAATAATGCTTGCTTGAACATCGATAGGACTTTGTAGATGAACCGGATTCCAAATGAGTTGCATGCTATGTGTGTGTGAGGTTTTTACTTACATTGTATGCTTTACATGATGCCTAGAACTTGCCCTGTGTGTTTGCAAAGCGAAATAGAAGTTGTTTGGTTGTAGAAAGGATAGAAACATTTCTTTGTGTAACCCCTTATGACCAATAGACATGAATTCACTCGTACATAATATCTTAGTTAACTCCTTTGAGCTTAAAGCCTATTCTTTGATAACCCTTGAATGTTCATCAAATTATTATATTGTTCTACTTTACCTCCTAGAAGCACTTGTATTGAATTGAATATGAAAAAGTCTAAGTGTGGGGTGAAGGGAAATTGAAAAAAGTGAAAATCAAGAATTAATGGTGGAAAATAGTAAACTGGCCAAAATAATGTAAATGTGTTGCAAAGCAATGAGAAAAAAAAATGAGAAAAAGAGCTATATCAATGTATATATGAAAATTAGAAACGCCAGTTACACTAACAAAAGAAAAGTGGGGATTAAAAGTAAATAAAGGTGAAGGAATGTTTAGGGGAGACATAAGGAAGAAAACTAAAAGGGAAGTTATGAAAAGGAAAAGAAAAGTGCTTAGGGAGGTTAGTCACTATAACCAAAAGTATCCTACCCGTCCCGTAGCCAACATTACAACCCTTAAAGACCTCTTGATCTATGATTGAATAACTCGATTAGTGGAGTATTACACTAGGGGCAAGCCAATGGTCTGTCTGTATGCATATGAATGTTCTTTGTTGAGAGTGAGTAAATTTTTTCCAATATTTATAAGTTCCATGTTTTTGAATTGTTTATGTGTGGGAACTTCTCTCAATAAATTTTGTGAGGGCATGTAATTCAAGAGGAAGAAGGTAAGTTTGCAAGTTTATGGTAATAAGTAGAGTAAGTAATAATGTGCTGGCATGAGAGTTTACGGTTAAGTAAAGATTGTGCATATCTTAGGTTAATCATAAAAAATGGCTTTTGTGACATATTTTGGGGGAGACATTCTTAAAATTGGCCTAAAGTGTGATTAAGGTTGCTCGAGGACGAGCAAAGCTTTAAGTGTGGGGTATTGATAATAGGTGAATTTGACTATAATTATACCCTAAATAATCACACTTTGTTGTTGAATCAATGTTGTTTATGAGGACAAAATGCTTTGATTAGTGTTTATTTGTGTGTTATAGGTACATATGATACATTGGATGCTAAAAGGAGCTATTTTGGAGTCACATGTTGATGAAAAGGCCAAAATAAGAGTTAAAGTGAAGAGAGCTTGAAGAATCAGAGAAAAATCAGACGGACTGTTCATCCGCGGTTCACTCGCGACCACGGATGAACCGCTAAAAAAGAGGCTCTCTGAAGTTTACTGTTCGCGGTCCATCCGCGGCCGCGAACGAACCGCGGAAGTCACCGCAGCAGCAATCCTAATTGTACTCAAACTTAGTTTTTTCGCCCTAAAACCTCTATATAAACTCCTAGTTTGCCCAAGAGAGGCATGTTGTCTATTTTTCACTACTTTTGCAAGATAATTAGTAAGAGAGAATCCTCTCAACTCATTCTTTTATTTTATATCAAGTATTTCTTTATGATTTCAATTATTATTCTTGTTTCTTTAAGCATGAGTAGCTAAATCCTTTTCTAAGGTTTTGATGGAACCTATTGGGTGATGAACTTATCGTTTATGTGATTACAAATTGTGAACTAGATTTCTATTTGTTCAACTTCATTCTTGTTGTAGTTAATTGGTAGACGTCCCAATTAGCGGTGCCTATTTAGTGTGCATAACTTGGAAAAGAGTGCATATTTAGGTATATTGTTGAACAACACCACACCTAGGTTATTGGAGGAATCTATAACTTTAGGCGTAAAGACGAGGTTAGGATTAACGAAGTCTTGGGTGCAATCTTAAGTAAACTATTCAAATTAAAGCTAGCTAGGGTAGCTCGGGAGAGTGCACTACTAAATTATTGTACTTGCTCGGGAGAGGGTTACGATACACATAGTGTTCATGATTGATAGAATATATTAACAATTTGTATGAGCATAACGATAAGGGATTCCATCAATAGGGGAAATCAATACCTTAGTCCTTCTTCATATTATTTTTACCCAATATTCAATTCTTTCTTTTAAGCCTTTTAATTATTGCAAAGTAGTGGTTCGAAATTCATACAACGATATATTCAAAGTTTGGGAACTTGATTCGGAAGTATTCTTGGGTTGTGAAAGTTGTAATTGGTATGTTAATTCTCTGTGGGATCGATCTTGGACTTATTAGACCAGGTTATATTGACTACAACCGTTGCTTAGACGCGAATCAAGTGCTAAACACGAGATAGTCCAGATCAATACAGTGGCTCAGGAGGCCCAGAGTTAACTACTTAGTCCAGTTGTAAACCAAATGAAAATATTTCAAAGTTTGCAAACTATTGAACCAACTGAATTTGTAACCTATAGAAAGGATTCATGAACTATCAAACTAATTGAAGCTAATACAGAAATGTAATTCCAATGCTAACATTAAGCCTTATCATACAAATTAACGACAAGGAGAATCTAAAGTTCAGATTTTCAGATATATTTAAATTTCAAATGTTTGCACATATTTAAATTTCAAATTTCACGATCTGAACCTTATTGAATATAAATCTAATTGAACTACTATTGCACTAAACCAGTAATTTTAGTAATCTAATTCAGAACAGTCCAAATCAAAGTAAAACAATTCCATTTTAGTTACAGAAATGAGATAGTCCTATTATATACAAATTACACTATTTAAATTCTAATGTATATAGATCTAAACATATTTCATTACATTGCACATATTAATAACAGCTTTTGCAATCAAATAGCTGAATGCATTTATTGAATGTTCAAGCTTGAAGCTACATCAATGTGAGTGAAATTGTGTACTTGGAAATAAAAGGAGATCGATGAGATTCTAATTTGAAAATCGAAAATAAGGATCAGCAATAGAATTCAATCAGCAAATAGATCACAGCTCCAGAATTACAGACTTAAACCCAACAAAGGAGTAATAAATCACCAGAAAACCAACACTTGAGAGATATTGTTCAAATTTCTATAGCAATTGACAATAAAAACTCTTAATACACATAATTTATGTCCATCAGCACACAAAAATTCCAGCATTATTACAACTCATGTTGATATAAATAATTTCATAATAGAACTCACTTAAAATGCAACTAAAACAACCAAAATAATGTTCAAACTACCATATGATACCAATATGACATATAACTATACCAACATGGTATACAGTTTTACTAGTTAATTTTCGACAACTATATGACTATACAACTATTACATAACACACATACATAAAGAGAAAATAAAAAAATAGTGTATCACATATTAATATAATAAGGTATTTCAAGATATTATACTATATTATCATTATTAAAATATTTTACCGATTAAACACAGCTAATACAACCAAAAAATACTTTAACTAGCATATGATACCAATATAGTATATAGTTATACTAATAGGGTATATAGTTGGAATGAATTGTATACTAAAATAGTATATTTGTATACTATTGGGATATATTATACAAATTCGCCTTCTTCTCTGGTTTAAATAAAAAAAAATAGTGTACCACATATTAATATAATAAGGTATTTTAGGATATTGTACTATATTATTATTAATATAAAGTATTTTAGTATAATTTCATAAGTGAGGTTTGGGAAAGTTAATGTGTATACAGATTTTACCCCTATCTTACGAAGCTAGAATTATTATTTTCAATAAACTGTCGGATGAAGAAACAAAAAAAAAAATAATAATACCACAAAAGTTAAAACCTACCTTTGCAAATATTAGGCAATGAGAAACCAGGAAACAAAGTCTTGTATTTTTCCTCTTCCTTTTTTATTTGTGGTGAAGAAGGTGTTGAAGATTTAAGTTTTGTACGAGAGGAGAGGAAGGAAGAAAGGAAACACTCAAATATAAGATATAACTTCTTCTTTCTGATTGACTTTTTTCAACTTTTTAACATATATTTATGAAGTTAGAATAAAATATATATTGTGTGAGATGCAGAACTATTTTCTCGTGAGTTTTCCAAAAAAGAAAATTAAAATATATCTTTTCAAGTCAATAGCAAGAACCAATTTTTCACCAACTTCTTTGCTTTAGAATTGTTTCTCTTAGAAATAAATAAGGAAGAGTGGAATAACATGTTTTTTAATGCTTTCCTTTTCCTTTCTAGTTATTATATTTTACGGGTTATATTTTTTGATTGCCTAGGTAGGAATTGTAATTAATTTCTAAATGTGCAAATTCGGGTAAATAGTTTGAGAGTGATAGGCATTTAGTGTAGTTTCCTCATTATATAAGTGAACATTTATTTTGTATCAAAATAAAAAGACAAATTGATCATTTATCGTGGACGAGAGAGAGCATACCGTATACGACAAAGCTGCATTGATTATAACTATCACAAATAAAAATGCTGGAAAATTGGAAGCATAATGAGTGTGTTTTACAGATATTTGTGGAAAAAACTACTGATCGTGACACTTTTCATTTATAAGTTTTAGACATGAGTACTCAAAACATAAGCAGTAGACATATGATATTACATATGAATATGCTTTGATTTTCCTGATACTTTGTCAAACAAAAATATCCCAAAGAATCTCAGACAAACTTGTTAGGTTACGAGGTAAATAGGTCCGTGGGATCGAACACCAGGAGAACTATCCTTAAATTTCTGAAGACAGAGATATGGAACCTCATTATTCACTCTGTTCATTGGGCTGAAAAGACTTGTGAGGGGTCCTGAAGTGGGCTTCTTGGGCCTCATAGCTATAGCACCCGGCCCACTATACCCTGGCACTGGACCAGATACACATCCACGCTTTGGCTTGTTAATGCTGGAGCCTTTTGAAGGTTCTCTGTTTATCTCATTCTTCTTATTATTACTACTCTTTAGCCATGAAAACAGTGAGCTTTTCCATGATTTCCTGCAATTTTTCTTAACTTCCTTTTCAAAATTGTTCTTTCCCAATTCCATAGGACGTGGAGGCGTGACACCAAATTTTTTCCCTTCTGATTCATGATTTCTTGCTTCTCTCAAAAACTGTAAAATTCAGCAAGTCGTAAATCGTGAACATGTAATATTGGACAATTAAAAAGTTTAATGTCAAATTATTTTATAGCACAGTATCAAAACAGATTAAAAATAAAATAGTATCAAATTGAATGGTATGTAGGGTGTATTTTGCTGGTAAACATAATCACATGTATACTTATGTGATTAATATTTCATAGATACAAATAGACAATCTAAAAGCCTTTCAAGTCCCCCTATAGAAATTTTTTCGTATAGAGGTGGCAAAATTGTTAAAAGAAAATAATTATTCATCCATATTATAAAATAAACTTTTTAAAAATGAGTGAATTGTGGATAAAATTTATATTATTCACATAATCAACAAATAACTTTAACTTTTATATTTGTAAAACCTCAAATGGAAACTAATTCTTCCAAAAAAGTGATCATATTCAAAAAGCAAATATATTTTTTAAATTATCCGCTTACAACCGATCATAGCCGACCCAAGATGAGGGAAGAAAGAGAATAAAAGATAGAAAGACTTACATCGGTAAAGTCAGATTGAGGATCAAACTCATATCCACAATAGTCCCCAGCTTCATATCTTGGATATATAGGAAAATTGTTCATGATTTGCATTGAACTTTGAGGAATGCCGGTTTAGCTTCTGTATTGTGAAATAAAAATTTTCAAAATCATACCTATAGTTTGTTCATTGCACCCGAGTTTAATTTCCTTAGGTAATTTTGTAGAATCCAAAAGAGAAAAGCCAGCTAATGCTTTCTATATCCCATGAGAGTGCATGAGAAATTATGGCAAAGAATGGTAGTTGGATTAGTTACAGAAAGCTATATTTACCAAAGCAGTGAAAGAAACGGAGCTACAAAAGCAATTTTTTTGTATAGTAGAAAGGCCAACATTGTCACCATCACTACATTAAATGAGCTAAATTACAAATATGAAGAAGAAGAAAAAAACGAAATTGAAAAAGATAATGAGTGAAGGGTTACCGTTTTTTCAATTCCATAAATTGCATACCTAAGAAAGGAGCTTCTTCAAAAAAACTTTCATTTCTAACACGTTATTCTTGAGCTTTTCTGGAGTGAAGATTTGGATTCATGAAGAAATTAATGTTATTATGGAGTTGGTAACAAAAGAGGAAAGACGTGAATAAAGGCGCAATTTATTTCTCGTAATTAATTAAATACTGGTTAAAGCAGGAATAATAGCACCCTTTTTTGTTACGTCAGACTTCTTGTCTCCATTATATACTGGTAGAGTGCTAAATTTATTTTTAAATTGCAATAAGATGAGGTATCACATAATATTATCCAGAGAGAGAGATATGGAGTTTATTAAGAAAATGGGAGTTTTTACGGCGCAATTTTCGGAGTTTGGAGAGAGAGATTATTATAATTTTCCAGTGGGCGACAAGGCACGTGAAAAGAGGGTTAAGATAGCATCATCATGCCAGGGATTATGGGTTTCAAGCATGCTTCTTGCTATTATGGAAGGATAGCATTTTCAACAGTTTTACCATACCTCAGTGCTAATAAATTGCTGATTAACGGCAAGCAGTAGTAAAAGGTTAAAATTTTATGGTATAGCCATTTTTTACACTAGTCAATGAAAAATAGTCACTTTTTACGAAGTCAATGAAAAATAGCCATTAGTTTGCTGCACCAGGGACGTCCAGTATAATATACGGGAGTTCTAGTGCATTTGTGTACGAACTCCAGTATATTATGCTGGACCGGTATACTTTGCTAACTCCTGTAAAATTTGCAGAAAACTAGAGCACTAGTGCTCCAAACTCCAGTATATTATACTGGACAACTATACTGCTGGAACTCCCGTAAAATTTGCGGGAGTTCCAATATAATTATGCTTGCACTCCAGTAAAATTTGCGGGAGTTCCAGCATAGTTATCATGGAACTCCCGTAAAATTTACAAGAGTTCAAACATATTTATGCTGGAACTCCAGTAAAATTTACGGGTATATTTTTCCATATTTTGAACAATATTTTCACTCAAATTAAAGTAATTAAATTTTAATGACTTTTAAAACTTGATTATTTTTCAACACTAGTAATAAATCTGGCTATTTTTGAATTTTTGGGATTTGAGCCGTGCGACTGACACTTACACTAGAGTAGACCTACATCACTCCTAAAACACAATCTTTCCCCCAACTTTATACCAACGCAAAGTACTTTATACACCACACTATCATCTGCATAGGTTGATAGGAGTAGTATTCAGACAACACTTCAAACTTATGGCACTGTGTGTTGTTTATCATAATCTAACTAATCAGCGACAGACACGTAGTTGGTCAAGTGATATTCGTTTTCCATGAAAAAAAAACTCAGATTTTAATGAACAACCAAGCATGGCCTTGTCAAGAGTGAGATCCTCGCAGAATAATTGGTTTAGTTAGCATAGCAATAGGTTACTGCACGGAATAGTTCATCGAACAAGCAAACATCAGCACGAGGAAAAGCATTAATAATGATAGTTTGCTTTTTATGCCATTTTCATACTAAACAGATCTTTAACTGGAAAGAAAGAGTTGAAGCACTTTCACTATGCTTGAATTGGCACGGCTGTTCCTCTTTGCTGGTTAAGGCTCGGCCTTTGACTTTACTTGCTGAAAATGCCAAGGGAATTTTTACCAAGTCTGTACAATATACCTCACAAGAGCATACACTCCCCCTACCAATCTACCATTCCCCTCCTTTCCCCAAAAATGAAGAGAGAAAAAAAAGCGATAAACCAACATTTCAAAAGTAAATGGAAAAAGCAAACAATTACCTCCTGCAACACTGAGCCCTTCATCATAAAACCACATAATGTTATCTTTCCACTGACGTGCGCAATAGGAAAGAAAAACACATTAGCTAGATTAAAGATCAGCTTGATCTTACCCTGCCTATACAATCTCTCATAGGTAAATGAAGGACACCTAGACAATTAAGTAAATATCAGGAACCCAGAGCGGGATAACTACATATCTGTGATTTACTGTTCTCTGTTCTTCAGCGTAGTGCACTCGCATTCCATTCATCAAAGCTGAAGCAGAGGCAACGCCATTACAACACCAAAAATTGAAACTAGCAACAACAACAACCAAGTAGGGAAAGATTGCCTCTGTCGGTTTTTGACATCTTTTATAGGATTCACTCTATTCACGTCATCCTTGGTGGAATTACCATGTTCATCCACCAATGGTCTCGACTCTTCTGCTTGAGTTGCCACGGATGATACCTGCTCTGGAACAGGTTGGGCTGGTAGCTGCTGCTGTTCATACTTCTCCACATACTCCGGAAACAATTTCCTAAAGGTTGGGCTATTATAAAAAAAATGGAGAGTAAGTTAACCCGACCTTATAAAAATGTAACTAAACAAAATGCAGCAAATCTTGAACTGTGGAAACTATAAAGCTTGAGGCAGTCATCTGAGAGAAATACAACACAATAGTAAGGAACTTGTAGTCAACTCACTTTTTACAATTAAAAGCCAGAGACACTTTTGCAAGCTTCTCTTTCTCAGCAACTGATGTTGTTACACTGCCTGTGGTAGGACTATTGTCCATCTACAAGTAATACATTGATAGAAATAGAACATGAAATTAGCAGCTGCATTACAAAATGCATCATTAACCAAATATAATTTGCGAAAAGAAATGATTCAATATATGCAGCATATGTTATATAAGCAAGCCATCAACTGAATCTGTAAACGATCTGTTCAAGGTAGAAATGGGAGAGTTGGTTCATGTTTCTGAATATATTTGGTTTCCACTGGGCCATTCCAGGTGGTCGGGGAGAAACTATCATCAGCTGGAAGGGTCAAAATATGTAGTGGTGATTTTTTTATGGCAAAAACTATTCAGTTGACAGAAGGCATTACTCATAGCAATGATGGCACAGGGAGGGTTTGGAATGCACTTCTTGGTAGGAAGACGTAGAGCCACAAGGGGAAATTTCAAAGCAACATCACCAAGTAGCAGAGCTCCCTCCTTTCCCTTCAGATTGTTCTCAACCTCTACCAGTGGTTTTGAAATGAAGAATACATTCACTAGTACAGCTTCCATGCAACACAGACAGATAGACAGCACTCAATTGTCCACACACATAAAGAAAATATAAATTTGATAAAAGGAAATGCACGAAGCAGTTCAAGCACAACTCAGAATATATATCAACAGATGGAATGAGAACACCAAGGGTCGTTGAAAGCTGAATCAGTTGCGATGAACTTTACCATAAATGAGAGCAGTCCTGTCAGTATGCTGCATGCAAAACAGGGGAAAATTAGCCCAAACAAGGAAGAAAAGTATTTAGTCCAATTGATAATAAAGGTTCTCATTTTTAATTGTAGAAAAATAAATAGACATTTTTACTACTTTGTTTTGAAAAGAAATCAGAAACATATAAAAATATTCATAACAAATTAGACACACACGAAGGGAAGTTATTGCAAAAGACAAATATTCTACCAGAAACTGTTTTAACTTAGAGAAAAAGGGAATAAATGGACGCAAAAGATCCATATCGGACACCAAATAATTCGGATTAAGACATATCCTGCTGGGGTTAAATTACGTCCTCTGCGTTAAATTACGTCCTCTGTGTGTCAGGAGTCCTTTAATTTGTTAAGAAATTTTATGTCAAAAGAAAAATGTCAAGAACCTGTAGCGTTGAGAACCTTAATTTGTCTAAAAAGACGAATTGTTGAGTATTTCTTTTACCAATAAGACAAACTATTGAGTATGGGCATAAAATGTGAGTGCAACTGGAGTCCGGCATTTCATGAGTCCGCCTAGTTTGGAATTGAGCATAGTTCTTTCTGTCGTAGAAAGCAAGAACAATTTTGGTACGCAAGAGAATTTTTTCAAGAAAATGTACATAAATTGAGCGGATGGAACAAGGGGGAGAGCGAGGGCAAGGGTTTAAGCTAAGGTGGACGAAAAGGGAAGGCCCGCACAACCGTGGATAGGGCATCTATTAGGGTGAGTCTGGATAGCACTGAGGCTCGAGTGGCAGGGAGAGACTGAGTAGTAGTCCAGAAGAAAAAGATGTTTCATAAGAGAAAACTGAAAACACATCTAACCTTTTAGTTTAGGAAATGATTTTTTCTTATTACAAGAAAGATTTGTTTTCCCTTGTCATTGCAGAAACAAAAAGAGACAAGTTTCTTGTTACCAAACAGGCACTAAAGAAACTATTGCCCTATAAATAAGCATTATATCATTGTTGGCAGCTCATACCTTGATACGGACCACATTGGATTCCAACTCTCTGGGTGGACTGTGAAGCAATACGGAAATCAGAAGTTAAGAACAGATAAAGATCATCTCAATCAACAGAGAACTGTGGCTACCATGAAATTCTAAAAGCACTTACAGTCACTCATAGATAAGCAGATTTTCTTTTGTGTCATGAATCTTCCGTTTGGAGTAGTCATACTACAGAAGAAGAAACATACACGATGTAAAAATCAGCAGGAACTAAACCCTCAAACGCATGGAGGCAACCTAGCTTGCAAAGATGAAACAAGTCAGGGATTTTCAAACTCATCTGAATTAGATTACCTGATTCCTGGGGGTTTAAATGGATATTCTGGAGGAAACTTGATCTTCCCATAATAATATCCACCTAATGATAGGAGATGGTATCATTTCATGAACAACAAGCAGCATAGTTCCGGCAAATGAAAAATATTCAATGATGACAATGAAAAATTTCAACAAGATGGTAGGAGGAACAAGATTAGCCAACAATATTAGCTAATCATATAATACAAATACTCACCTGCAAATGGTGTTCCTTCACTCCCCTCCAAAACATAATCTGGACACACAAATTTAGGTAGAAGTGGGAACATTAGGAATATCCAAGCAACCAAATGTGATTTAAATAAAGTGAAGCCAAAGGGAAAAAAGGAAAACAAAAGGTGGGCCCTCCCAGCAAATAAGCTATATTGACTACAAGAATATAAGCAGAAGTAGGACTCACGCCACTCAAGAATATCATTCGGAGAAGGGCGGGCAACAACATGGGAGACAGGTTCCTGCAATGGAGCATGATTATAAAATCAGAGCACTGTAGAACATAATCAAACGTGCGTGGTGTAGAGTAGTCTAGGCGCAACAGGTATAAGGGGTGTCATCAAGTACCATTTGGTCCATTAAGTAAGACTCTCACCAAGATATGACAAGAATTTAAAAATAAAAGTGCCATACTTTCAGAGACAGCAATGGTGAGGAGGCAAGCAAGGTATCCATCATCCATAATTAACAAACATTATGGGTAATGACTTCGACGCGGTACTATCCACAAAGGTAAATACAAGTATTTAGAACATTCCTGATGATTTGAGGAGTATTTAGAACAATGCGGTAGCTTCATACTTTAGAAGCAATTTCTTCGTTCAATTAATAGGAAACTGGAGGAAGAAGTAAATAACTCTAGACTGATGTTATGAGGTAAAGATTCAAATGTAGAACAATTACCAGCGGCAAAAAGATTACGTACTTTACAAAGTGCTCTATATTCCTTCTGAAGGCGCTTTACACAAGCTTTTTCTGCCATGTTTTAGCTTCAGAATATGTAGAAACTAAGTGATAATGGTGCAAACCTTCCCTTATTCTCTTGACCACCAAAGAAACGCTACAACCTGTAAACATATGAAATGATTAATAAACCCAAGAATTTCAAAGTGATGAAACATAGAATATGTAGGGCATACATTTCCAGGTAGACACGTGCCAAAGAAAAATCATTAAGAGACAGGAAAATAATGCAGAATCAAAGAGGAGGCAAAGCTGTTAGATAAGTAAACTCGATTTCCAATATTTTTATCCCAACAGGCAACAGCTAAGCCTGGTAATCTGTTTCTCAATAGTTAAGGCTTAGGAACATTGGTGGTGCCAGGAATTAAAGGATGAAAAGAACTTAAAATGGAAGGAAGTAATGTGTCCTTTCAGAGAAAACAATAAATAGGGAGTATCAGAATCTTTTCAAAAGGTTTCTTCCATACTCCAAATTCCAAATTCAAATAAACTATAATTTTAGAGATTTTTTCCTGATAACGGTCGACAAGTTTCCACAAGTCATTACATTCAATTACAATTTTAAAAACGGCAGCCAAAGGATCAGATAGGTCCCAAAAATAAAGAGGGAAAAGAATAATGGAATAAGCCAAAAAAGATTTTCCTATGAGTAAAAAGAAGTTATTGATGAGGAAGGAACACAATAAGCTAGAATAAAAGGATGTTTGTTAAAGAAGCTACTCTTCAGCTTTAAAGTCTATATATACTACGTTCATCTTAAGTACGAGCAAAACCTATCAAGTCCTTACTCTATAGCGTAGGTTCAAACACCACTACATATTCCACGTACTTGAGCAATGTGGAGGAGGTGTTTGAAGAATTTGGGCTTACTTCATGGAGTACTCAAGGAGCTAATCACAGATGAAGATTGAATATGAGTACAAAATCATTGGCAAAGCTTATGATATACCCAGCAGATAAAACTAGGACATGAATCTCTTCAACCATGGAAGATCTTCCTTGCCAAAAGGTTTGACATCTATATTTTTCTACTTGTAGGAAAAGTTCAAATCCCTAAAATGCATTGCCGGTTATTTCAAATGGCACTTTGATGGACCCAGAGGCGGACCTATGCTAAACCGAGGCCGAGAGGGGTCACCGGCATCCGTAAAGTTCGGCAAAAACCACATGTATACATGTATGTGCAGAAAATAGTGATACATTAGTAGTAGACACCCTATATAAAAAGCAGATTTGGGTTGAATAAAAAAGTACACCCGACCTTCAAATTCTGGGTCCGCCTCTGGATGGACCTAACTCTGTCCAGATATCTTGAGAACTACTCGCCATTCATCTGGTTGTTTAAATGATTGCTAAAAAATTTGATCAGTCGATTGCTAGAAATATTTTGAGATTCCAATCTACCAAAATTAACTTAATTATCCACTGAGCCCCAGTAATAGAACTACAAATATATTTTAACTCTATCTGGTTCATATATGTTTAGGAATAGGTTTCCTAAACACATAAATCTCACGGAAGAAAAAGGCAGCATGTTTTGTTGCCTTTTCTAAAACAAGGAAAAATCAACCAAAAATAACATTTATAAGCAATTTTTTGTTTCTTTCCTCTTTCTTAAATCTCCAAGGAAGGAAATCCTAAACAATAAGACTAAAACATAATCCAATATTCAAAGGAAAATTGGTGATGGAAATGCTACAACTAGATAGAAGGAACAGTTCATGGCTGAAGCAAGTAATTCAATAAACAATGGTACCAAGTAACCGGAAAATACAGTAATTAACTACAGATTATCAAATTAAAACACTAGTGATTACAAAACCCATTGAACCAAAAGGAAAATCAAAATTAAAGAAAGCAATGACACATGAACAACATGTACATACATAAATACACATATCAAAATGAAGGTACAATATATTACCAACGATCGTGCAGGAAATGGAAATTAATTGGGCGAATTGAGATTTTACAGAATCTGAATCTGATGAAGAGAAACTTTTCCTCGTTTTGGGCTTCAATTTGATGGTGACTGGCCCGAGCCGAAACCGAGTACGATTATGCAATTTGATAAAATTGATATAATGACAAAATTGACCTCTCTGTGACGATATTCCCATTATTTAATGGACGAATTTACCCCTAAGGTGAAATTTCCTGGACTTGACGATTGACGTGTGCACGTTTTCCTCCTTGCACTTTTAAGAATTTTGATGTTAGTATTCTTAAATCTAATTTGTATGGTTTCCTTTAATTTGTGGAGTCAAATAATTTTTTGGTTATAAATCTATAATATTTTAACTATTTTATTTATACAAAGCCTAAAAATAATTTGTATTTGGATGTGTCACACTTATATAGCCCATTTTCCGTCATTTTATTCTGAATGAAGAAAGTATAAAATGAAAGTTAATGGAAAATTACGTAATAGGAATAAGTACATAACACAGAAAGAGAAAACAGAGGCTAGTGGTTCAACTGTTCCGTTTTCATGCACTAATGCTTTCCAAGAAAGACTACAAGTCTACAGCTCACATAACATCACATTATTTATTCGGATGACATATTTAATATTGACTCTCAACAAAGAAAAAAAACAAATAAATGAGAAGTACTTTTAGAAATGTATGAAATGTTCTTTATTTTAGCTTTCTGAAGTGCATTACGTAGGAGTTGTATGGGGTCAAATTCTGCCCACTACGGTAGTAACGACCCACGACTAAGCAATAGTCAAAATGAGAATACGACCTAAGAATGTCGGGGTGAAAACGAGCCCTTAGGTCTTGTCGTCTCCTCGAAAACACGTCACCTATCTCTGTATTATTTTATTATTTTAAGGGAGTTCTCATGTTATATAAAGGAGGATCCCAATATTGTAAAAGGGTCTAATCTTTTCTAATACAAGCTCTCCCTCTCTCTCTTTCTCTCTCTATCTCTTCCTCTCTTAGATATTCAATCTATCAAAAGCAATAAGATATATAATTCACATTTCTAGGTCTCATTATCTTCGATTACGGTTTACCCTTGATTTATTTTGATTGTATTCACTTGCAAAGTATTTGTTATCTTTCGAGTCAAATAATTTGGCGCCGTCTGTGGGGATTTCGGCAATCGAAATCATAGTTTGCACCTAAAATATCAAAAACAAACCACCATCCTTCCGACCCTATTGAAATATAAAAATGACAGAAAATGACGCAAGAATGAAAGCAATAGCAGGCGTCACAACCAACCTCATAGGCCCCCTCAACGAGGCCGGTAGAGAAAACATCTTGAGCACAACACCTAGTAGCACACAGGAAGGAGAGATCTCACCCTTTTCATCTAAATATCTGACGATCTTGCACGAAAAAGGAGCTTCCACATCTATAGTCAAAAAAACACCACCCCCGATGGTCAAGAAACTACTGGAAGAGTGGCTGATGAACACCCCAGGAATCTTACTCGAAAAATCACCCCAAATTCTCATGTTATATAAATGAGGATCCCAATGTTGTAAAAGGGTCTAATCTTTTCTAATACAAGCTCTCCCTCTCTCTCTTTCTCTCTCTATCTCTTCCTCTCTTAGATATTCAATCTATCAAAAGCAATAAGATATATAATTCACATTTCTAGGTCTCATTATCTTCGATTACGATTTACCCTTGATTTATTTTGATTGTATTCACTTGCAAAGTATTTGTTATCTTTCGAATCAAATAATTTGGCGCCGTCTGTGGGGATTTCGGCAATCGAAATCATAGTTTGCACCTAAAATATCAAAAACAAACCACCATCCTTCCGACCCTATTGAAATATAAAAATGACAGAAAATGACGCAAGAATGAAAGCAATAGCAGGCGTCACAACCAACCTCATAGGCCCCATCAACGAGGCCGGTAGAGAAAACATCTTGAGCACAACACCTAGTAGCACACAGGAATGAGAGATCTCACACTTTTCATCTAAAGATCTGACGATCTTGCACGAAAAAGGAGCTTCCACATCTGTAGTAAAAAAAACACCACCCCCGATGGTCAAGAAACTACTGGAAGAGTGGCTGATGAACACCCTAGGAATCTTACTCGAAAAATCACCCCAAAACAACATAAGAACCCGTCAACGACAAACATCACTACCACTAGTGAACCCGATATTGTACAAATAAATAACACCCACACCAATGACCAGACCAGCGATGGCACAATCGCAATCATCTTTAAAAAGATGGAGGAAATGGAAAATGAAAATAAGGTACTTCGGGATCAAATGAAAGAGCACCAGGAAAGAGTAGACAAAATTCCTGGCGCTCCAAAGTTACTGACGAAGCACGATGTGGGAAGATTCGTCAAACAACCGTATAGCAAAGAGGCTGCCCCTCACCCGATCCCGAGAACCTTCAAGATGTCACCTTACATAAAGATATATGACGGGACGACGGATCCCAAAGATCACCTGATCCACTATGCGATCGCTGTGAAGGGTAACGATCTGTCGAAGGAACGAGTACCATCCGTATTGCTGAAAAAGTTTAGAAAAATGTTGACGGGGGAGGGAGGTGCTAACATGGTACTCACAATTGCCAGCTAGAACGATATCGGCATTCAAAGAAACGGGGGATAAGTTTGCCACCGCCCACGCAGGAGCAAATAAGGCATAGGCCAGTGTCAATGATATCTTTGCTGTCAGACAAACCACGGGTGAGGGACTCAGGGACTTTCTGGTTGGATTCAACGCAGTGAGGATGAGCCTACCAAACGCATCGGAAGGCATGGTGGTCGCAGCTTTCCAAAATGGGCTGAGCAGAGATGGTTCGAGGGCGACCAAAAAGCTATTGAGCCGACTCATGAAGTATCCTCCCACCACATGGGAGGAGATCCACAATGCCTATTGTGCCGAGGTACGAGCAGATGAGGATGACCTCAATGGAACAAACTAGCAACTAACAATGATACAGTCAGAAGCAAGGAGGGATCGATGCAGAGAAGGTCGGAGGGAACCGCCCTCACGCTTCAACAAAGAAAGGCAGCAGCCTTACATTAGATATTTGCATCCACCACCGCCAAGACACACAGAAGCACATCAATGACATGTCGCCCCACTCCGTAATGAAAGAGGTATGCCCCATTTATTATATGCCCATAACTTTTGCGTGTCTCCCTCAGAAATAGTGTACGTATTGGAGAAGCTGGGCACCAAGGTACAATGGCCGTATAAAATAAAATCAGACCCAGCCACGAGGAAGTCAAACATCCTGTGCGAATTCCACCAAGAACGAGGACACAAAACCGAATATTGCATAGGACTACGATAGGAGGTAGTCGGAATGATGAACCAAGGATACTTTAGGGAGCTACTCAGCGATAAGGGAAATATCAACTTCACACGAGGGCGAGAATAACCTCAAGGGCCGCCAAAGCCATCTTCGCCAACATGCATAATTAACATGATCGTCGGATAAGGCAATGACTCAGCAATCAACCATGTAAAGTTCACCACCTTGCACAAACTGAAACGAACAATCACCCACGAATGGTATGATGACTTCGAAGAGAGTATCATCTTCGATAAGTCTGATGCCAACGGTTTGTCTTTTCCTCATTATGATGTTTTAGTCATAACTTTATGTATTGCTGACACTGATGTTAAGAGCATCATGGTTGATAATGGGAGTGGTGCCTGTATTATCCATCCAACGGTCCTCGTACAAATGAGAAAGATAGGATAATACCGCGTTGCATAACACAGACAGCTTTTAACAATGCAGTGGAACGAACCTCCGGGGAGGTATCATTGCTGATTTTAGCATGAAGAGTTACACTGGAAACCACTTTCCACGTCATGAACCAAGAAACAACCTACAACGCCATCATAGGACACCCGTGGATACACGCCATGCGAGCAGTCCCCTCAAGATTCTACCATGTGATCAAGTTCCCACCCATTGGGGAGTATTTAGCATTCGGGGCGAGCCGTGCACCGTGCAAGAATGCTATCGAATCACTCAAGACTGCTCACAGACCAAAAAGTTCGAAGGAGCAAGTGCGGAAGCATAACAATCAGCCGTGTTGGGGACTAAGGTTGACCCAACAACGGAATCCATCAAAGATTCGAACTTCATAGAAGCTTGCAAAGCGACGGTCAAGGATCTCAACCCAGTACAATTGGACAACACCGACCACACAAAGAAAGCATACATTGGACACAGTCTCTGCAACCCAAGTAAGTACCATGAATTTCTAACTAACTCCGTGGATTTGTTTGTTTTTTCTCATTCAGATATGCCAGGGATACCGAAAGACATTGCCACCTACAAGCTAAACGTCGACCCACTATATCCACCTATGCGGCAAGTTAGAAGGAAGTTCAATGCCATAATCAACGAGGTCGTCAGCGAAGAGGTAGATAAACTACTGGTCAACGGGTCCATAAGGGAATCAAAATATCCCCAATGGGTCGCCAATGTCTTCATGGTCAAAAAGAAAAATGGGAAATAGAGGATGTGCGTATATTTCACCGACTTTAACAAGGCATGCCCGAAGGACTTGTTTCTGTTACCTCACATTGACCAGTTAATCGACGCCACAGCAGAACATGAACTACTAAGTTCATTGATGCCTAGTCCGACTACAACCAAATCATGATGGCCGGGGAGGACCAAGAAAAGACAACTTTTATCACCCACCAAGGGACATATTGCTACAAAGTGATGCCCTTCAAACTCAAAAATGCAGGGGCGACGTATCAAAGACTGGTTACCATAATGTTCAAGGAACAACTTGGCAAAACCATGGAGGTCTACATCGACGATATGATGGTGAAGTCGGCAAACAAAAAATACCACCTCAACCATCTGAAAGAAGCCTTTGAGATTATACGACAGTATGGGATGAAACTGAACCCAGAAAAGTACACCTTCGGTGTAGCCTCGGGGAAGTTCTTGGGCTTCCTCGTATCACAACAAGGTATCGAAGTCAACTCAGACCAGATCAAGGCAATAAACATAATACCTGAGACCTTGAACAGCAAAAAATAGGTACAAAAGCTGATAAGGCGAATAGTTGCCCTATCCAGGTTCATTTCGCGATCCTCTAACAGGTGCCATAAATTTTTTAACGTATTACGAAAAGATCACGGACTACAATGGAACGAAGAATGCGCCAATACCTTGAAAAAGTTAAAAGAATACTTGTTGTGAGCACGTGATTTTTGCCCTAAATGAGAATTACTCCCAAAAATACAAAATAAAATAGTTTTGTGTTGAGCGTGATTTTCGTGATTTTTTGTGTTATTTTTCTCTTATTATTTGTATTTTTTTGTGCGCATTTCTATTTAAATTAATATAAAATACAAAAATATTTTCATTTGCATATAAATTCATGTTTGTAATTTAGAGTAATTAAGTTTGTTTTATGAAAATAAAAATAACAAAAAATAATGTATCTTTTGCATTTTACCATTTATTGTCCAATTGTGTGATTTTATCTTATTTTTGGTATTTAAATGTGTGTGTTTAATTGATATTAGAGGTTAATTAATATTGATATGTTAATTTTGTTCTTAACTTAGGATTTTAAATTTAATTTGAATTAATTTTGGGAATAAAATAAAAGAAAGAAAGAAAAAGGGAAAAGAAAACGAAATGGGCCAATTTTATAGGAAAACCAAAGCCCAAAAATAGAGAAAGGGGACCAAAATAAAGGAGCCCAAACCGGCGGTCCCAGAGATACCCAAACGACACTGTATCAGTGTCTGTATGTGGGTCGTTGATCAAATCCAACCGACGGTCCACATCAAGTATCCCTTTAATCCAAACGGTATAGTTTTGATACGTCTGATCTGGACCGTCCGTTTTATCCAATCCAATGGTCCATATCATCCTATCTATACCCGTTCCCAGCTTGATCCATTATCCAGTTTTAGTTCGACCCACACAATAATCCAAATGACCCCATTTTCATTAATTGAATTGATCCCAGCCGTTGGATCTCTTTCATCGAACGGCTCCAATTTATTCCCCATTTTAATATACCCCAAAACCCATCAGACCAACCCCCAAGCCAAATCCCCTTCTTCACCATCTCCCTCAACCCCCAAACCCTAGCGCCGCCCCTTTCTTCTTCTACGCTTGAAACAAGGCGGAAACAACGCCGCCGGCCACCGTTTTAACACCAAAATCACATCCTAGCACCCCTGAGTTCCATCATACCCTAAATTACCAGTGTTTCCCTTCGAATCCAACCCTAAACCCCCAAAAAATCCAAAATCAATTTGTTATGGCAGATTTTGGTCAAATTTGATATTAGTCGTTTGTTCTCTACAAGAACACACAATTAATGGGATACTCACAAAGAGAGTTAGAGGGGATTGAATGGGGGGGGTGAACAAGAAGTAAAACAGAAAGGGGATACACTGAAGAGAATTCTGAAAAAAAAACAGGGAGACTTGAGAGAAAGGAGAGGAAAAACAGAGGGAGATTAGAGGGATTTTAAGCAATAGAGATTCTGAAATTTCTAAAAGCTAAAAAAGAGTGCTGTTGATGATTGTTTGTTGCTAAGTTGCTTCCCAACAGTCCCATTTCAGCTTTGTTTCTTCTTAAAAGTGTTATGTTGGTTTGTTTTGGTCCTGGGAACGTGCTACTATCCATTATTTGTTGGGATTTGTTGCTGCCTATCACTGGCTGTGGCTTGTACCACTGCTGTTGCTATTTCATTGCTGACTTATCCTCCTCTTAACTTCTAATTCCAGGTACACAGGCTGTTTCTCTACTGCAATTCAAATCATATGCAAATGAAAGAGTTAATTTGTACTGTGGAATTTGTTAGCAACATCTCGTTCATGCGTAGTCAAATATAGTGGATATAGATTCTATTAAAGTATTTGTATTCATTAGGAATAATTCAATTGTGATTAAATTCTATTCTTTGGACTGTTATTACTATATGCTGATGTGATGCACTTGTAATAATGATTTTATAACTTAGGGTCATAAGTAACTGTTAGAGTCTATGTGGGTTAAGTCATTTCTTTAGATCGAAGAAGTTATTCCTTTACAGTTTAGTCTTATATAGTTTTGATTTGATTATTAGATGTTTGACAAATAAACTAAGATGAGTGCGTTCGTGAACTTGATCCTTAGCGTATGGATATTTCAATTTCGCGAATTTGAGTGAAATCTCAGTTAACAGTAGTAATAAAGATTGATTTTAATGACTGATAGCTGAATGTTTAAAAAATGAGTTTATTTTTAAATAGTGAAGCCGAATAGAAGTTCAGCATATTTCCATTAATTCATTACATTAAGCTGTAACGACCTCGATAAGCATAATGCGTCTTTGGGCCAATTGCAAGGTCCAATCTATGAGTATTCAAAAATAACAAGTAGTTCATAAACAATTGAAATTTCCTTTTTTTAGATACAAACCAATAGAAAATATAGTATGCTTTAGGATGGACCTTAAAAAAAACAAAAACGAAGACCAGTCTCACCAAATCATAAATACATAGTTGCGGGGCCCTCCATAATTACTTATAAAAATTCTAGATTCGGAAGGACCGTTTAGCAAATTTTACGGTCTTTCCCAAAGTTAACAAAGACATAGATACTTTAGGCACGACTTATAAATATTACATTCTCAAATACGGGTGTGCATTTATGTGACCCAAATCCTGCTCTTAACGAAGTCGAAATGTGTTAAAAGGCCATAGGCGTACTGGTACGGTGTGGCCCGAAATGCATTTCCACGACGTTGCAATTCTTTAAAAATTGAAAAGCGAAACATTAAAGCACATAATTGAAATATACAAAGAATTCAGATAAAAACAAATACGGCAGTTGAGCGACCGTGCTAGAACTACGGAATTCGGGAGTGCCTAACACCTTCTCCCGGGTTAATAGAATTCCTTATCTAGATTTCTAGTTTCGCAAATTGTAAAACAGAGTCATAATTTCCTCGGTTCGGGATTAAACCGGTGACTTGGGACACCATTGTTTTCACAAGTGGCGACTTTGAAAATTAAATAAATCGACCCCGTTCTGATTGTCCTTTAAGTGGAAAAAACTCCTTCCCTGATTACTATTATATCCCTTCTCGGGGTGTAGTATTAAACAGTGGCACATTTACGTTTACACGTATATGTGTGGAAAAAGGAGGTGTGACAGCTCTGGCGACTCTGCTGGGGACAAGTAACCCAGAACTTCGGTTCAGGGTTTAAGAATTCGAGCTCAGTTAAATTATTGTTTTTGCTTATATCTGATTTCATTATATGTTTTGATTAATGTGCTACATGTTTACTGCTTTGATACTGCTTGAACTGTATATATAAAATTGTGCCGAAAACCCTTTTCTTCTTTACCTCCGGGAATGTGCTTATTGGTTGAGACTCCCCTTTCTGTTAGTGTTAATACCAAAAATAAGAAAAAGAGGCCGGATAAGTTACAAAGCCGATTGACCCCGTGGGTCACCGGTACGTAGCCCGCTCCTCGATCTGAGTCGTCCGCTCGGGTACACGGTCTAGCACCATATGAAAACTTCAGGATATTGAAACTAGGTCCAGGACATTTATTTACATCATATCTGACTTAGGGGACTCAACACAGGGGTTGGGTCCGTCTAGGACAGGTGACCCGGAAGATTAAAGACCGAGCATGTTATATGTTCTAGATTATTACTGGCTAAATTCCTGAAAACAAAAAGAGAGAGTTTTGGAATAGAAAAATATCATAAAATATTGACGAAACACTGTCAAAAATTTGAAAAAAAAAAGAAGAAAGTTTGAAAAATAGGTGGAACAATTTTGTTGAAATAATTGGTCAGATAATCTGACCAAACTACGCAGGTTTGATTCTCACATGGTGTGAGATACGCAGACAACCTTCATCGGGTCCAACCTCCCCTTTTCCAAAAATAGCCAAAAATATCGAAATTAATTTTTTCGTTGTAAATAAGTTGAGTGATGCCGTTTTCAAAAATAGCCGAATGTACCCGAAAGGGACGCCGGAAGGCTGACTTTTCATAAACGGCCACTTTTGGGTCATTTTGTAGATTTTAGTCAATTGACCCTCACAGCCTTATAATCTTCGTCCCCGAGGCGCTGAAAGGCCGTGTTTGTAAAAACAAGGTTTTAATTCCAATTTCAAAAAAAGAAAAGAAAAAATGGAGGTTAATAACAAGCGAGGTTTTCAAGGATAATTGAAAAGGAATAGCTGGAATGACGCATGCGGTGAATACATATAGAAATGGTTAACTGATTAGGTGCATTGCTTCCAACGTGCAATAATATATCTGTTAAACTCAGTGAGCTAACAAGTTTGTTGCACTTCCAAAGAAGTTTAGCAGTTGACTTGATAGAATATACTGGCCAATCACCATTACCGTACTAGATCAAAAGGTCCAATTCCAACAAGCATGTCTAGTTCCGGCGAAAGTCTTAATGAAGAAAAAACAGAGATACAGATCATGAAAGAGGAGGTGGACCGGTTGAGACAGCAGATAACAGAGATGCACCTAGCCTGGGCTAGGGGACAACCATCACCAAACCTTCCTACTCTTACACTAGCACCAGAGCGTCCGCCCATTGACCCCTCGACAAGTGCACCGATCTTTCCATATTATCAAGGGGAAAACCCTTATACATTCCAGGTTCCACCAGCTAGACAAAATCCTCCTCCCCCAGTTATCCCTATTTTTGTGGCACCTCCACCTGCTACTTTACAGAAGTCGTCTAGTGAGCCGCTTTTTCAAATCCATGACAATCATTGCTACTCTACCGAGCCTACCTTTAAGGCTCCTGAACCGCATTCACACATCCCTCACTGGGATAGCCCGACAGAACCGGAAAGACACCCCAAAGGTTTGGAACAAGAGGAGGTTATTCGGAAAGTTAAGAGCCTGGAGCAATCCTTTAGGAATATGCATGGTTTAGGCAACCAAGTCAGTGTTGCTTACAAAGATCTGTGCCCATTTCCAGATGTCCAGTTTCCCGCTGGGTTCAAAATGCCCTAGTTTGATCTATACGAGGGGCATGGTGACCCAGTAGCCCATCTCCGAGGTTTCTGCAGCAAAATGCGAGGAGCCGGAGGGCGAGAAGAACTTCTGATAGCTTACTTCGGTCAGAGCTTGGGAGGGTCCGCACTAGAGTGGTACACCGGGCATGATCCCAACAGATGGTTTACATGGGATGACCTGGCCCAAGCATTCATCGGCCAGTTTCAATATAATCTTGAAATAATCCCTGATCGCTTATCATTGCTAAAGTTAGAGAAGAAGCCCGCCGAAAGCTTTAGAGAATTTGGGTTCCGCTGGAGAGAACAGGCAGCAAGGGTAGATCCACCGATGAGAGAAAACGAGATGGTAGATTACTTCTTGCAGACACTGGAGCCAACTTACTTTGGTCACCTGGTGACATCGGTTGGTAAATCTTTCAATGAAGTCATCAAAATGGGCGGAATGATAGAAGAGGGACTTAAGTCCAATAAGATCTTGAGCTATTCCGCGTTAAAAACAACAACTCAAGCTATTCAGAATGGCACAGGGGTTGCATTCGGGAAGAAGAGAAGAGAAGAAGTTGCAACGGTAGAGGAGGGTACTTGGTCCAGATCGAAAGGTCCTTCACCTCATTACCAAGCCGGACCCTACCACCCAAATCACCCTAATCACCCTCCCCGAAACACATATCCACCACCAAGGGCTTACAATAATCCTCCAGGACCAGACTTCCATGGGAATCATGCTTTCAGAAAGGAAAAGGCACAAAGAACATTCACCGAGTTGGGAGAAACTTATGCTACTCTGTTCCGCAAATTGAAGCAGATAGGTTTGTTGAGTCCTATTGAGACAAGATTGCCAAATCCCCTACCCCGAAATGTGGATCACTCAGTAAGCTGTGAGTATTGTTCAGGGGCTCTCGGATACGATACCGAGAAATGTTGGAAACTGAAACATGCAGTACAAAATCTTATTGACACCAATAAGATCGAGGTTCAAACACCAGAGGCACCCAACATTAATCAGAATCCATTGATGGCTCACCCTTAGACCCATATGATCAAATTGATACACAAGGGAAAGGAAAATTAAAAAGCCCGATCTGTATTCCAAAGCAAAACCAATCGGCAGAAGTTGGTATATAAGAAGTCATGCTTGATAATCAGGAGGAGTTTCGGTGGTTTGTTTTTGTTGTCATTTTTTTTGTCCGAGTTGTTTCCAGGGTTGTGACCTAGATTTTGTCTTGTAGTGAAACCCTCTTATCTTTCCATTCTGGTCATTTCAGTTTGCTTAGTCTTATCAAGTTTTGTTTCAGGTTTTTATTTCTGGTTTGCTTGTTTGTATTTGAACCTTTTCTCCGTTTAATGAAACTTTCAGTCTTTTATTACCCCAGTCGTCTTTTTGTTTAGTTATTATATCTTTAGATTTTTCATTTGTTCGAACGCCGATTCTAATGACATGGCATCACACATAATTTTGACCTAATATTAAGGGTTAATGATGAAGAAATTGGAAGATAATCAGGTCATTTTAAAAGAAATAAAAACGATTTGAGATTATTTGGAGCCCGAATCATGTGAGACTAGGGCAGGTAAAACACAAAGAAACCCTTAAAGGAAAATTGGACATGCTAAGACGGGGTTCGCTCGTGATACTGAAATGAAAGTGTCATCCAGCAATACTTTAAAATGACAGATGAAAAGGCGAATGGACGATATGGTTATCAATCATGGCATAACCAGAAGATGTCGTGAATAGGTTGTTTACACTAAGCATGTTTTGAAGATTGGAATGACGAAGGCATTTTGTTCTGCTATCCAAACACTTTATCCATCGTCAACCCTTTGAGCCTTATTTTAAAATCTTTCATACCCCTCATTCGGAATTAGTTGCAAAGACTAGAAACACAAGTTTGAAAGACAAGAGAAGAAAGGGATAAAGAAAAAGAAAAGAAAAGAAAACAACAAAAAGAGATAAAGAAAAGAAAAGAAAAAGAAAAAATGAATGAAAAAAAAGGGAATTGGGAACTACGTTTGACGTGATTCATTAAAAAGGATACGTAGGCGATTCACAGCTCGGTCATAGTGTAAATAAAGAAATAAGAATTCCCCAAGTAGGAAATTGGGGCAAAGAAAAATTGTGTTTATTATAAATAAAGTTAGGTCCGAAGGTTGTAAATTTTGAACCCAGAATTAATTTGTTTTGAGCCTTTAATACCCTTTCTTTCTAGCCCTATCCGAATCTCACATTACGGTCCAAAGAAAGACCTTCCGATCAGTCTTCAAAATAGGCCAAGTCAAACAAACACGATAGTCTCATCAGAATATGACACTTTGATTCCCAGAAAAAAGACTCAGATTCCCAGCAGAAAGGAAATACGAGAGAGTCTTAGCAGTGACACCCCAATCCCCAGCTAAAAGTAATACAAATGAGAGAGTATTACCGGTGAAAACCTTCACAGGCACCATAAGGCGACGAAAGCAGAGAGAAAATAAAAATGAGAGAGGTTTGAAAGTGAAAACCCTTCGGGCATTACAAGTCGAACAAATGTGATAATAAGATGGAAATCACGAGACAGAAATCGTGAAAGGCAATTAACGATGGAGGATAGGCCATATGTGCATGTCATGACCAGTAGAGTTGGTATCCGCGTTTGATAAGTTTTTTATAGTTGTTTCTTATTAGAGAGTCAGTTCTCTCTTGTCTTCTATTTGTTGTTTCTTTTTATCTTTCTCCTTTTGTCAAAATTCCCCCGTCAAAGTCTGTCTAGTCAAAACATAGTGAGAAATGACTTCAAAACTTGCCACCAACTTTCCAATTATTATGCAAGGCAAGGAAATGCCATTGACGGCAGAGAAGTATGGTACAAAGAAGATTATTAAACTGGGGCAGAAAATTTTCTTTTCATTTTGAAAATTTTCTGGAAGTCGAGTCCCACTTGGGAAAAAGGGAAGAAAGAAGGCCTTAAGGGAAGCAATATTTAAACTAATGTCATCTCCAACAGCCTTCAAAAGATTGAAGCACCAATTTTGAGGAAATAAAAATCCACCAGCAGTGTTATCTTCAGCAAGTTTCGAGGTGGTCGGACAACACAAAGTGGTAAAGGAAGAAAGGAAATCTCATCTTCAACAAAATAACCCTCAGCAAGTTGAAAAACACAGAACGGGGAAGGGATAAATGGAAAAACCCATCCCCAGCAGGAATATCATCTCCAGCACATGAAATCATTCCCCAACAAGTTTTGGGAACCCCGAGCGAGGGAAAGGGGAAAAGGAAAAACCACCCCATAGGAGCGGCACAACCGCTCACAATGTTTTGAACTAACAAATTTTCTTTGATTTGAAATAGGAAAAGAAAGTACTATTGATAGCAGAAAGTCATGCCACAAGGAAGAACACCAATACTGGGGCAGAAAATTTTCTATCGTTGTTGAAAATTTTCTCGAAGAAACGAGGAAGGCAATTCAAGATGACGTATCAGGTATGTCCACCTTCAAATAGGATGTTTCAGGTTTGTCCACCTTCGAACAGGACGTCTTAGGTTTGTTGACTCTCAAACATTAACATCATGGGAGTATTCGCCCTCGAATAGAATACGATGGGAGTATCCTCCCTCGAATAGGATACGATGGGAGTATTTGCCCTCGAATAGGATACGATGGGAGTATCCGCCCTCGAATAGGATACGATAGGAGTATCCGCCCTCGAATAGGATACGATGGGAGTATCCGCCCTCGAATAGGATACGATGGGAGTATTCGCCCTCGAATAGAATATGATGGGAGTATTCGCCCTCGAATAGAATACGATGGGAGTATTCGCCCTCGAATAAAATACGATGGGAGTATTCTCCCTCGAATAGAATACGATGGGAGTATTCTCCCTCGAATAGAATACGATGGGAGTATTCGCCCTCGAATAGAATACGATGGGAGTATCCGCCCTCGAATAGGATACGATGGGAGTATCCGCCCTCGAATAGGATATGATGGGAGTATTCGCCCTCGAATAGAATATGATGGGAATATTCGCCCTCGAATAGAATACGATGGGAGTATTCGCCCTCGAATAGAATACGATGGGAGTATTCGCCCTCAAATAGAATACGATAGGAGTATTCGCCCTCGAATAGAATACGATGGGAGTATTCACCCTCGAATAGAATACGATGGGAGTATATTTCGTAAATTATTGCCAGAATGCATTTTAAATTCAAAAGTTGCTAATAAAAAATAGGCACCTACCTGTATAACAAGAGGCATATCTTCAGTCTTTACATTGCAGGTCTTGAAACCAGTAACCCACCATAAAGCAAAGGGTTACAACAAGAGTTCCCATCGCAAATTCAAGCGCATGAGTCAAAGGAAGGGAGGGAATGAAGGAAAATCTTCCCAGCATCATTATCCTCAGCAGGCAAGTAAATAATTCTAAAGATATCCCCAGCAGTCAAGAGGGAAAACAACATGACCCAGGAGGAAAGCAGTTCCAGAACAAGGTAATTTAGGAGAAATGATGGTTTAAGAAGCGATGCAGGAAGAAGAAAGTGGTGTAGTAAGCAAAAGAAGACAATAGGGATGGGATGAAGTTCAAAGTTTGTTGTTGAAGTCAGGTGCCCGCCTGAAGAATGGAGTGGCGATTTATTTTGAAGTTTGTTGTTGAAGTCTGATGCCCGCCTGAAGAATAGAGTGGCGATTTATTTTCGAAGTTTGTTGTTGAAGTCAGGTGCCCGCCTGAAGAATGGAGTGGCGATTTATTTTGAAGTTTGAAGTCAGGTGCCTGCCTGAAGAATAGAGTGGCAATTTATTTTCGAAGTTTGTTGTTGAAGTCAGGTGCCCGCCTAAAGAATGGAGTGGCGATTTATTTTCAAAGTTTGTTGTTGAAGTCAGGTGCCCGCCTGAAGAATGGAGTGGCAATTTATTTTGATGTTTGTTGTTGAAGTCAGGTGCCCGCCTGAAGAATGGAGTGGCAATTTATTTTCGAAGTTTGTTGTTGAAGTCAGGTGCCCGCCGGAAGAATGGAGTGGCGATTTATTTTTAAAGTTTGTTGTTGAAGTCAGGTGCCCGTCTGAAGAATGGAATGGCGATTTATGATTATAGTTTGTCGATAAAATCAGAAGCCCGCAGGAAAAGCAGAACATCGTCTCAGTTTCTAAGATTTGATAAGGATAGTGAACAAACGGGAAGTGGCAGAGTGTAAAGGAAATCCTCAACATGAATCCAAGTTCAAAGTCAGAATGAAGGCAACTAGGGTCAAAAAAGACAGATTCAGACTTCGAAGGAAAATAGCTCGAAGATCACAAGGAAAGGACCAACGATCGGAATTCGGCAATCAAGATAGGCTGAAATAACAATTGGCAGAAGAGAAGAAGCATCAGAAGGAACATCAGGTCTGATAGAATAGCAAGGAACATGGGAAAGTCAAGATGAAGAGATAGATAAGAATTTGCAATGCTGTAACTTAGGCTAGCTTCTTATTTTTCATTTAGCACGGTGTAATAAGGAGATCAGTTAAGCAGTGGCATCAGCAGCAACATGAGTAACAACAAGATCACAGCAGTCATGGTAGTCCCAGCTACCAAAACTTCCCGAACTACATTGACCTGATTCCCTTTTAGCTAGGGATATGTAGGAGACCTTCTGAAGCAAAGGTTTGGTCAAACTTTTCCAAATATGCTTCATACGGAGTGCTCGAACGGGCAAAAATCGCTCGTATCCGCTCACTTATCTTTGCACGAAAACTCTTCATGTTTCCGCGCAAAGAGGGGCAGCTGTGAGCACGTGATTTTTTTCCCTAAATGAGAATTACTCCCAAAAATGCAAAATAAAATAGTTTTGTGTTGAGCGTGATTTTCGTGATTTTTTGTGTTTTTTTCTCTTATTATTTATATTTTTGTGTGCGCATTTCTGTTTAAATTAATATAAAATACAAAAATGTTTTCATTTGCATATAGATTCAAGTTTGTAATTTAGAGTAATTAAGTTTGTTTTATGAAAATGAAAAATAACAAAAAATAATGTATCTTTTGTATTTTACCATTTATTGTCCAATTGTGTGATTTTATCTTATTTTTGGTATTTAAATGTATGTGTTTAATTGATATTAGAGGTTAATTAATATTGATATGTTAATTTTGTTCTATAATTTAACTTAGGATTTTAAATTTAATTTGAATTAATTTTGGGAATAAAATAAAAGAAAAGAAAGAAAAAGGGGAAAGAAAACGAAATGGGCCAATTTTATAGGAAAACCAAAGCCCAAAAATAGAGAAAGGGGACCAAAATAAAGGAGCCCAAATCGGCGGTCCCAGAGATACCCAAACGACACCGTATCAGTGTGTGTATGTGGGTCGTTGATCAAATCCAACCGACGGCCCGGATCAAGTATCCCTTTAATCCAAACGGCGTAGTTTTGATACGTCTGATCTGGACCGTCCATTTTATCCAATCCAATGGTCCAGATCACCCTATCTATACCCGTTCCCAGCCCGATCCATTATCCAGTTTTAGTTTGACCCACCCAATAATCCAAACGACCCCGTTTTCATTAATTGAATTGATCCCAGCCGTTGGATCTCTTTCATCCAACGGATCCAATTTATTCCCCATTTTAATATACCCCAAAACCCATCAGACCAACCCCAAAGACAAATCCCCTTCTTCACCATCTCCCTCAACCCCCAAACCCTAGCGCCGCCCTCTTCTTCTCCTCCGCTTGAAACAAGGCAGCAACAACGCCGCCGGCCACCGTTTTAACACCAAAATCACATCCTAGCACCCCTGAGTTCCATCATACCCTGAATTACCAGTGTTTCCCTTCGAATCCAACCCTAAACACCCAAAAAATCCAAAATCAATTTGTTACGGCAGATTTTGGTCAAATTTGATGTTAGTCATTTGTTCTCTACAAGAACACACGATTAATATCGGATTTTACCAGAAATCTAAAACGTTGAAGCTTCAAGGCATTTTTCTTCGCGGATCTAATGCGTCAGTAGGTATTTCGTTCCATTTTCTCTTTTCTTGTTTATTATTATTTTTATTTATTCCATCCCGTCCTCCTTCTCCTCTTTTTGGTATTTCATTATTTTTCTTTTGTTTGTTTTTGTTCTGTTTTGAATTCTGTCCGCTGTGGCCTTTGTCTTTTTTTTTTTATGATTTTCTTTCTTAGTCGCTCTTTGAACTTCAGACTTAGTCCTTGATTTAGTTTGGTCTAATTAGTAGTTTAAGCTCGCATAACGATAGTTCTGAAGTCAATGTTTGTGCCAGTTTCGGTAAATTTCTTTCACTTTTAGCGTTATAGTTATTATACGGATTGGGATGTTTCTTATTGGTATACGTAATGGATTAGCCCCAATGTGAAAATGATTAGAAATTTTCAGAATGTTAATAATTCTTTAAGGGATTAATTTAAGGAATTGGATTAAAGTAGTATGCACACTGACTGTCAAGGCACGCTAGGATTAAATTATAGTATACCTCATACCAATTGAATTAATAAAAGGGGAAAAGGGACTGTTTATGTGGCCTAGCACCTTTAAGAGTGAAAAGTCAGGAATAACATGGGGTTTTAATAAAGAATTGAAGGGTTGACACCTTTTTAAATGCCTTTAGAACTGGAAATCAGAATGTCATGGAAGTATTCAGTCTATTAAACCCCTTTTGAGTGCTCTTAAGAGCTGGAAAGTGAGAACTCATATGAGGGAGGGGATTGAAAGGCTGAAATAAGCATGTGCAAGGCACTGAGATGGGTTTTTATTTTAGTTTAAGGGGCTGCCTGGTTCTTCTTGGGCTATAAAAGGGATACTCACAGAGAGAGTTGGATGGGATTGAATGGGGGGGGGTGAACAAGAAGTAAAACAGAAAGGGGATACACTGAAGAGAATTCTGAAAAAAAAAACAGGGAGACTTGAGAGAAAGGAGAGGAAAACAGAGGGAGATTAGAGGGATTTTAAGCAATAGAGATTCTGAAATTTCTAAAAGCTAAAAAAGAGTGTTGTTGATGGTTGTTTGAGTTGCTTCCCAGCAGTCCCATTTCAGCTTTGTTTCTTCACAAAAGTGTTCTGTTGGTTTGTTTTGGTCCTGGGAACCTGCTACTATCCATTATTTGTTGGGATTTGTTGCTGCCTACCACTGGCTGTGGCTTGTACCACTGCTGTTGCTATTTCATTGCTGACTTATCCTCCTCTTAACTTCTAATTCCAGGTACACAGGCTATTTCTCTGCTGTAATTCAAATCATATGCAAATGAAAGAGTTAATTTGTACTGTGGAATTTGTTAGCAACATCTCGTTCATGCGTAGTCAAATATAGTGGATATAGATTCTATTAAAGTATTTTGTATTCATTAGGAATAAATCAATTGTGATTAAATTCTATTCTTTGGACTGTTATTACTATATGCTGATGTGATGCACTTGTAATAATGATTTTATAACTTAGGGTCATAAGTAACTGTTAGAGTCTATGTGGGTTAAGTCATTTCTTTAGATCGAAGAAGTTATTCCTTTATAGTTTAGTCTTATATAGTTTTGATTTGATTATTAGATGTTTGACAAATAAACTAAGATGAGTGCGTTTGTGAACTTGATCCTTAGCGTATTGATATTTCAATTTCGCGAATTTGAGTGAAATCTCAATTAACAGTAGTAATAAAGATTGATTTTAATGACTGATAGCTGAATGCTTAAAAAATGAGTTTATTTTTAAATAGTGAAGCCGAATAGAAGTTCAGCATATTTCCATTAATTCATTACATTAAGCTGTAACGACCTCGATAAGCATATTGCGTCTTTAGGCCAATTGCAAGGTCCAGTCTATGAGTATTCAAAAATAACAAGTAGTTCATAAACAATTGAATTTTCCTTTTTTTTTAGATACAAACCAATAGAAAATATAGTATGCTTTAGGATGGACCTTAAGAAAAACAAAAACGAAGACGAGCCTCGCCAAATCATAAATACATAGTTACGGGGCCCTCCATAATTACTTATACAAATTCTAGATTCGGAAGGACCGTTTAGCAAATTTTATGGTCTTTCCCAAAGTTAACAAAGACATAGATACTTTAGGCACGACTTATAAGTATTACATTCTCAAATACGGGTGTGCATTTATGTGACCCAAATCCTGCTCTTAACGAAGTCAAAATGTGTTAAAAGGCCATAGGCGTACTGGTACGGTGTGGCCCGAAATGCATTTCCACGACGTTAAAAATTAAAAAGCGGAACATTAAAGCACATAATTGAAATATACAAAGAATTCAGATAAAAACAAATACTGCAGTTGAGCGACCATGCTAGAACCACGGAATTCGGGAGTGCCTAACACCTTCTCCCGGGTTAATAGAATTCCTTATCTAGATTTCTAGTTTCGCAAATTGTAAAACAGAGTCATAATTTCCTCGGTTCGGGATTAAACCGGTGACTTGGGTCACCATTGTTTTCCCAAGTGGCGACTCTAAAAATTAAATAAATTGACCCCGTTCCGATTGTCCTTTAAGTGGAAAAACCTCCTTCCCTGATTACTATTATATCCTTTCTTGGGGTGTAGTATTAAACAGTGACACATTTACGTTTACACGTATATGTGTGGAAAAAGGAGGTGTGACACTTGTCTCCGCAACCATTGCTAGTTAAAGCGAACCTTGGCGAACCCTTGCTAGTATACCTAGCAGTGTCCGAAGTCGCTATCAGCGCAGTCCTAGTCCGTAAAAACAAAGGTACGCAATATTCTATTTACTATATCAGCAAAATGCTGAAATACGGTATCCACACCTCGAGAAGTTGGCCCTGACACTGGTCGTAGCTTCATGAAAGCTTAGACCCTACTTTCAGTGTCACCCCATAAAAGTTATAACAACCTCCCCCCTAAGAAGCATCCCGCACAAGCCTGAGTTGTCGGGCAGGCTCACCATATGGGACATAGAGCTCAGCGAGCACGACATATCCTATCACCCAAGAAATGTCATCAAGTCGCAGGTACTTGCAGATTTTGTCGTCGATTGCAGTATAGAGATTCTGCCGGAAGCGGAACTAGAGGCCATTAGTGCCTCTCCTAACACTGACCTCTGGACCCTCTACACTGATGGAACTACCAACGCCTCGAGATCGGGATTGGGACTCATTCTCAAGGTCCCCACGGGCGAAATAATTCATCAGTCCATACGATGCCCCGAAATGACTAACAACGAGGTCGAGTATGAGGCTGTGATTGCAGATATGAGGGTATCCATCAAATATGGAGCTCGATGGCTCGTCCTCTATTACGATTCCCAACTCATGGTGAACAAGGTCACCGGGACTTTCCAGATCAAAGAAAAACGACTGCAAAAATATCAAGAAGAAATTTACAAGTTGATGCCCGAGTTCGACGAGTGCCGCCTCAAACAAATACCTAGGGCGCAGAATGTTGAAGCAGACGGCCTAGCAAAATTTGTTGCAGCCACCAAAAACATCAATAGGGGAAATATAGTCACCCTCCTCCATTCAGCCATTGACCATACTGAGGTACTCTCTTTAAATCTAACTTAGGACTGGCGCAACCAGTTTATCTCCTATCTGCAGGATGGGACACTCCACTCAACAATAAAAAAAGCCAAAACGCTTTGCATACACACCGCCCGATACAACCTAATAAATCACGATCTCTACAAAAGAATATTTGGTGGACCCCTTGCTAAGTGCTTAGGGCCGTACCAAATGAGGCAAGTACTCGAAGAAGTACACGAGGGCCACTATGGCGCATATACCAGCAAACTCGCTCTCGTCTGTTGCATCATCCGAGCCGGATAATACGGGCCAACAATGAAGAAGGAGGCAACAGAATATGTTTGCAGGTGCAAACAGTGCCAAAAATACGCCCCCATCATACACCAACCGGGAGAGCCCCTCCACTCAATAACATCACCTTGGCCCCTTCATCAAATAGGGTATGGACATAATCGGTCCCTTGCCAGCAATGCGAGGAAAGATACGATTTTTGTTAGTTTTAACTGACTTTTCTTCAAGTGGGTGGAAGCAGGTGCGTACACCCAAATACGCGAACAAGAAGTCATTGCCTTCATATGGAAAAAAATCATATGTCATTTAGGCATCCTCAAGGAAATCAGTTGCGACAACGGCCCCCGATTTATTGGCAAAAACACAACGGAGTTCTTCGACAAATGGTACATCAAACGAATACTCTTCATGCCGTATCACCCCGCTGCCAACGGCCAAGCATAATCCTCCAACAAAACAATATTGAACATATTGAAAATGAAACTCGAAGAAGCCAAAGGGCTCTGGACCAAACTACTATCAGAAGTACTGTGGGCATATCAAACAATGCCCAAATCCAGCACAGGAGAAACACCGTACTCGCTGGTCTACGGAACCGATGTAGTCATACCGATCACAATCGGAGAACCGAGCCTGAGACATTCACATACCAGTGGAGCAGACAACGACATGAGTAGGCTTGAAGACCTCGATGAGGTCGAAGAACGAAGGGATATGTCCCACATAAGAATGACGGCTCAAAAGCAACAGTTCGAGAGGTATTACAACAAAAAAGCCAAAATACGACCATTCAAAGTGGGCGACTACGTCCTCAAAGCCAAAACTTTTGCGTTAAAAGACCCAAGCGAAGGCAAACCGGGCACCAATTGGAGCGGGCCATAAAAATCACAGCAGATACAGGAAAATGAGCATTCCAGTTAGAAACAATGGAAGGAAAAACACTCCAAAACAACTGGAACGTCGCCCACCTCAAGTACTTCCATTTTTGAAGGGCATCTCCCGAGTCGTACTCTTTTTCCCTTACCTGAGTTTTGTCTCAATTTGGTTTTCTCGGGGAGGTTTTTAACGAGGTGGCGAAGGGGACACCAGGGGCATATGAAGATAGGCTTATCATATCGGCCACTCGACGCGCTCTCCAGGCCGATATAATAAAGGGACTAGCCTAGTTGAATCTCCATTATATAAGCGACTAAGGCCATCATCTCCATTATGTAATCGACTAAGTCCACCATCTCCATTATGTAAGCTGCTAAGGCCACCATCTCTATTATGTAAGCGGCTAAGGCCACTATCTCCATTATGTAAGCGGCTAAGGCCACCATCTCAATTATGTAGCAGCTAAGGCCACCATCTCCATTGGGAAAACGGCCAAAGACCATCGCCAATGAACGTCGACCCAGCTCGACAACGGTGGGTAACGCTTCAATGACAGTTGAAGTTACATTCTATGGGCCAAAGGCCATCGCCAATAAACGTCGACCCAGCTCGACGATGACTGATAATGCTTCAGCGACAGGTGAAGTTACATCCTATAGGCCAAAGTCCATCGCTAATGAACATCAACCCAGCTCGACAATGCTGGATAACGCTTCAGCGACAGTTGAAGTTACATCCTATGTGACAAAGGACATTGCCAATGAATGCCGACCCAGCTCGACGACCGCAGGTAACGCTTCAACGATAGTTCAAGTTACATCCTTTGGGCCAAAGACCATCGCTAATAAATGTTGACCCAGCTCAACAACGACAGATAACACTTCAACGACAGTTGAAGTTACATCCTATGGGCCAAAGGCCATCGCCAATGAACGTCGACCTAGCTCGACGACGATGGATAACGCTTCAATGACAGTTGAAGTTACATTCTACGGGCAAAAGTCAATCGCCAATGAATGTTGACCCAGCTCAATGACGATGGATAAAACTTCAACGATAGTTGAAGTTACATCCTAATGGCCAAAGGCAATGCCAGTAAATGTCGACCCTGCTCGACGATGATGGATAACACTTCAACGATAGTTGAAGTTACATCCTAATGGCCAAAGTCCATCGCCAGTAAATGTCAACCCCGCTCGACAAGGACAAATAACACTTTAACGATAGTTGAAGTTACATCCTAATGGTCAAAGGCCATCACCAGTAAGCGTTGACCCCGCTCGACAATGACAGATAATACTTCAATGATAGTTAAAGTTATATCCTAATGACCAAAGGCCGTCGCCAGTAAACGTCGACCCCGCTCGACGACGACGAATAACACTTCAACGATGGTTGAAGTTACATCCTAATAGCCAAAGGCCATCGCTAGTAAACATCGACCCCGCTCGACAACGGCGTATAACACTTCAATGACAGTTAAAGTTACATCCTATCGACTAAGGTCATCGCCATCGAAGCACCGTCCAAGCTTGACGGTAACAAATAAAGTTTAAACAAAGAACAACACAAAAGAATAGCAACAAAAGTATGATCCTTTCACTATGACAAAAATTATATACATTTAGTCACTTGAAAAGAACAGCACAAAAGAATAGCAACAAAAGTATGATCCTTTCACTATGACAAAAATTATATACATTTAGTCACATGAAGGGACCCCTTCACATTCCAAAAAGAAAAAGGCAAAACCTATACAAGTATTTAAGTAGCCTCACCATTTTTACCATCGCCATACGCTTGCTCTCCTTCTCTACCATCGCCACCCAGGTGGCAAGTCTTATTAAACCATGTGTTGCACTCAAGCCGGTTTACATACTCCTAAGCGTAGCACTCTCGATCAGGAGAGTCGGAGCTATACCCGCAAGCTACACGAGCAGCACAAGCCTCGCGCCACTGCTCCTGAACTTCACCCTCAGAGGTACGTTCCGCAACGAGAAGTTTTTTATATATGTCCAATTTGGAATCTATATATACCCACATCTTGTGTGCATCTCGAGCCACGTCCTCAGGCTATGATGGGGCAGTACACTTGAGGACGTCGATCTCAGCTGCCTTAGCTTCGAGTTTGGTGTCAAAGTCGCCACCCTACGATGCAGATCGGCTACCTCCGCTGCCACTCCATGCTTGATCTCTAATTCTTTCTCCCTCAGTTTGAGGAGTAATTCAGCTTGTTATTACGAGCCACAACCTTCACTAACTCCTCGTCCATTTTCTCCAACTCCGCTGCCATGCGGCGCAATTGTGCCTCCTTATGTTCGAGGCCTTCCCGAAACACCTGGAATTTTGGATCTTGCTAGAAAAGATCCGCCATTGCCTGATGCTTGGAGCGATACCCTTTGTACTTCTTTACCATTTTATAAAAAAAATGGTCGCTCTCTTCTCCTCACGTTGCCTCCTCTCTACTTCCAAATCCAGGGTCTAAAATATATATATATATATATATATATATATATATATATATATATATATATATATATATATATATATATATATATATATATGAGTTAGTACACATCAAAATCAACTTCATGACATACGAAAGAATAGAGAAATTACATGTAACGCCATACTAGTGACCCTCCGAGACAACTCCATATCACTGACAGCGCTCAGCATCATGCGCTCGGGGGTAGGACTCAGTAGAGTCATCTCCAGCACAACCCACTCGCTGTGCTGCAACAAATAGTAAGCCCTTGGAATCATGATACAGTAGCAAGAACCTTTCGCTGTCATCTCCACGTATGTAGGGCCTTCCGCCATCTCGTCCACATCCCCGTAGGCAGGCTCAGTAGTTGATCCCGTAGCATCTCCGCCAACAAGAGGTGATGAGCTACCCTCGGCAAAACGAGCCAAGCCGGAACCGACATTAGCACTTATCTAGTTGGCCAGCCTCCCCGAACGGATGGCGTCGGCCATAAAGATGGGTGTAGTTGTTTGGCGAGGCGCGTCACTCCCTTTATCCCCAATCACTACCATCTTACCCATTACGAGCCTTCGCTTTTTTTCCTTTCATCAGACTCCTCGCCCTCAGAAGGATCTCCACAGGTTACGGAGATGATGTCGACGGCCTCGCCTCACTCGTAACCACCTCCGCAGGAGCAGCCTCTTGTAAAGAGACTACGATCACCCATTCTCTAACAGATACATAAAATATCTCTTGTATATTCTGACCAACATCTAATCGGGGGAGGTGGATGTCGTCACCTTCCTCTTAGGAGCAATTCGATCTGTCAATGCAAATAATTTAGCTAACAAAGTTTGTGGAAATAACTAATTAAAGTCGAAGAAATACTGAAGGGCTCGTGGTGCCGTAACGTTCGAGAAACTCAGCCCATGTGCGGGTTTCCTCCATAAGAGGCAGCAAATGAGCTACCCACCGCTTAATATTGGTTATGAACTGGGGAGCATGAGCTATTGCTGCAAAATAACAAAAAAATCACAACAATCATATAACCGTAACCGCTAAGGTCATGTACGATGAATGCCTCAACAGATAGGAATACTTACGTCTCGAATTCCACCTCTCAGAAAAATTCGATGGGGTTAGATACCATGTGTTCCGTCTTAATAAAGAAGTATCTATGCTAATAGCCCTAGTTAGCCCTATCGTCAGTCTGCATGACCAACCCCTTCGAGCCACGATTCTTTAGATGCAGCATGGTACCTCTCAAGTAACCGGCGCCGAATAACTGCAATAGGTGGTGGACAGACCCCTCCAACCCAGACAGCTCCGCGTATGTAGACATTATCCTACATACCTTTAGGGTATACAGAATGAGTTGGTGGGGCACATGTTATAAAATGGCAGAGCTCTTCCGCTAATGAAAAAATGGGGAGGCCATAGACGATCAAAAAAGGATATTCGTAAAATGCACAGTAACCCGATCTGTGGGTGTTCACGAAGTCCGCTCCCTCCAAAACCATCTCCACATGAGCTGGTATATTGAACAACGCATGAAGAATATCTAAATCATCTTGAGTTAACTGAGATTTCTCCCAAGGTTGCTTGGGATAATCTCGCCTAATAAGAAGTTGCTTAGGGAGTACGTTATCCATAGTATGACGGGTGAGATCCTCCCTTTTCTCTCCCTTATCGTCGCCGGATGGAGGCGGCATGTTAGATGATTTATTATTACGAGCCCCTAGAGTGTTATCCTATTTAGGTTTTTCCATGGTGTCCGATTGACGAGCAGTGTACTACACAACTACAAGTGTACTTTCAGGGAAGCGGTGGGTTTTTGTAAAAAGGAAGCATTTTCTTAAAATAGTTAGAAAACATTCGCAGATGATCTAAAGCTAGATTAAGTTTAACCCTTTCCCTTTTTATAGGGTTGGGTGGCGTTGAAATTGAAGAGGCAAGGCCCAAACAGGCGGGGGGAATCGAGCATCAGAACACCTTTTGTACTTCCTCGGGAACACGCGTAATGATGATGCATGTATATGGTGACGTCATTTTAGGGAAGGGATTGGCTGCCAATATATCAACAGATTCAAATGATCACCCCTTCATGTCGTCGTGTTCAAACATGGTCAAATTTTCTAGAACAAGGTTCATGGTTCCGCCCATCGGTGACACACTTTGTTACGTCACCAACGAACGGAGGGACTAACTGTATGTGGTCAAATTCTGCTCACTACGGTAACAATGACCCACGACTAAGCAATAGTCGAAACGAGGGTACGACATAAGAATGTCGGGTTGAAAATGTGCCCTTAGGTCTCGTCGTCTCCTTGAAAGCACGTGATCTGTCTCTGCATTATTCTATTATTTAAAAGGAGTTCTCCTGTTATATAAAGGATGATCTCAATGTTGTAAAAGGATCCGATCTTTTCTAATACAAGCTCTCTCTTTCTCTCTCTCTCTCTCTTTCTCTCTTTATCTCTTCCTCTTTTTGATATTCAATGTATCAAAAGCAATAAGATATATAATTCACATTTCTAGGTCTCATTATCTTTGATTACGATTTACCCTTGATTTATTTTGATTGTATTCACTTGCAAAGTATTTATTATCTTTCGAGTCAAACAGGAGTATTTTTAAAATTTTAAATATTTATGGGTCTTTTTTATTTTACAAGTGTCCTATCTATTGTCAAGTAACCTCTTACTTGAAGCCTTATGACCAAATACTCTAAGATAATTGGTGTATGACAAGAGTTTTACATGTGCATTTTTAGTAGATTATTTGACATGGCTTTACTAAGCAAAGTGGCTATAAATATCTACCATATGACCTTTTGCATGAAGATATATGGTCAAACTGCTAAGCCATAAACAAGTAAAAATCATCTTTCACGTAATTAAATAATTGATAATTTAAGAAGATCTCAAGTATCTCTATGAATAGCCTTCGTATTCATCGGTAAAGAGATATCATCTTTTTTACACTTTTCTGCGTTAATCTTTGCCTTTTTCTTTAGCTAATAATTACTATAATTATTCTTTTTCACTTTTGATCAAATCATTATCTCTCGTTATTATTATTTTCCTTCGGTTTATTCTAAAATTTGCTGGTATTATTTAATTTTGTTGATACATGTATACTCTAAATAAATAGAGGTAGAGATTTGTTTAGTCCTAGCAGGGGCTGATCTATTATGGTTGAAGCGGTGTCGATGACAACGCTTCGCCAATTTGTTTATTAAATATATATAATTAATACCATGCAAAATAAAACATTACAAACAAATAGAATAAAATGACGATAGTTCATCACAATTGGCTAGTTGGTTCGTTGGTCTAGCTCTATCAATTGTTCATAATTAGCAATGGAAGAGGGCGTAGCTTTGATTGCATGAAGTCCACTGGCATGAGAATCAAGCGAAGTAGAGACATAAGCAAATTCAAAGAAAAGAAGCAAGACGTGAATTCCTTAATCAAGCGAAGTAGAGACATAAGCAAATCCAAAGAAAAGAAGTAAGACGTGAATTCCTCTAATTTGGACCAGTGGTATGTGGTTCGAATGTAGGAAACTGCATTCCCTTCCTTTTAAATTTTTTGAGCAATAGAATAGTAGTCCTTTTTTCCAAAGCAGTAGCCATTCCATTTTGTATATGACAAAGACAAATTAAACTCTCTTTTTCACCAAAGCAGTACAATTCGAATTTTCTAACCAAAAGACTTATTCCTAATGAGACTATTATAAATACCTTCTAAAATATGACAATTAGTAAAGGAGAGCTGTACTAAGGTACTTTTTAAATATGATATTGTTTTTATATTTCTTTTTTTACCTATTTCTTTAAATATTGACATCGCTTACGAAAAATTCTGCATACGCCCCTGAGTCCTAAGGAAACATTTCACATTATTGAAATAGTTTCTTAGGACAGTGTCCACACATAGTCCTCTTTGCTTTAAAACTAAAAATATGGTGATATGGTACTAAAGACTCGAATTCATTATATAGAAGTGATGAGATTTAAATAGAAAATGATATAATTTTGAAGCTTTTCCTTGACAAAAGCTTGTTTAATTTGCTAGCCACTTTGCTATAAACTTTATACGTTAATAATGATTACGTAATTATTAAACTAATAAATACTACATAACAATATACCATACACGGCCAGCTCCCTTAAAAAAGAAATAAAAGAAGAAGGATGCAAATACTTTTACACCGGTCAAAGATTGTCATATGATTAGGAAATTATTAGTTGGAAAGGGAGCGGCTTAGTTGTATCTAATGTCGATGGATTAATAAACGAAGCAGCTTAGGTAGATGCAACTTTAACGCCTCTTGGTCGTGTTTTTCAAACTGTGACTCTTTTCTTCTTCAAATTTCCAGAAGTGACGGTAATCACCTTCCTTCATGTTTGATGTGTAAAGATTGTTGAGTAATGGTACCTGTTTGTCCCAAAAGTTTTCGAACACTTTCTGGGCAAATTAATCAAAGTAAATCAAGGATAAAACATAGTCGAAGATAATAAGACCATAGGATATATGATATGTTCGTTCATTTTCGGTCTCAGTATGTGAAAGAAGTTCAAAGATCAAGAGAGTGACTTAGAAAGAGAAATAGAATGATAAATAGAAGTTCAATAATCATCCGCCTCTCTACAATGTTAGGATCCTCTTTATATATTAAGGGACTCTCCTTCCCATATTTAAATAAATAAAAACTAAATACATATCTCAGAAGGAACGACAGAACCTATAATGTCGTTTCTCCTAATGCCACTAAGTCGTACCTCTGCCCCGGTCAATGTATGCTTGATAGTTATCTGTGCCGACACAGAGACGTGGTTGGTCAAATTCGATCCCATACCGTTAGTCCCTCCGTTCGTCGGGGTTGCAGCGAGGTGCCTCCACGATGGACAGAATCAATAACCTCGTTAAGAGAGAGTTTGGCCTTCGTTCAAAAGTAGTAACGTGGCAAATGGGGGACAGCACTCGCGGCCGTTGAAATGCTGACGCGCAATTCCTTTACTTTAATGATATTAGCATTTGCATGCGTCATCATTACACAAATTCCCTAGGCAACACAAATGGCGCTCTGATATTTGATTTCCCGCACCGGTTCGAAATCTATCTCTTCGATTTTAGCGCCACCCAACCCCATAAATAGGGGGAGGGTTTAACTTGAAACAAGTTTTGATCATTTGCGAGAGATATTCCATTTACTCAATTAGTGTTTTCGTTCTCTGGCTTTTCTCCGTGGTTGAAAAATTCCCTCTTCTCCATTGTGTTACGTACAATTCCTTTTTGAACGAGAACCATGGTCAAATCTCGGCGGGATAACTCGAGGGTTACTGTTATTAATCCATCAAATATGACACCTCCCTCCGGCGGTGGTGAGAGGAAAGAAGAGGAAGACATTAGTTCCCTTACAGTGGATACTCTACTACCAAAGAACCTCATATCTCGGAGCGATTTCAATAAATATTCACCTGCGCAACCATCAGAATGCTCCGAATTGTTACAAGATCATAGATGATCTTCGCGAGACTTACAGCATACCAGCTCACATGGAGATAGTTCAAGTGGGGCGGATCATGTAGATGTGCATAGACCAGGATATTGCACCTTCTACGAATACCCATTCGTGATTGGATATGGTCTCCCCATTTTCCATTTGGCGGAGGAGCTCTGCCGCTTTTACAATGTATGCTCATCTCAGCTTATGCTGTACACCCTAGAAATATGTCAGATACTGTCCAAATATGCAGAGCTGGTCGGGTGCGAGGTCTCTGTCCACCATCTTCTGCAATTATTCAGTGCCAGCTACCTGAGAGGCACCATGGTGCACTTGAGAAGTCGTGGTAAAAAGGGGCTGGTGGTCAATACCGATGATTGACCTAGCCGTGGATTTTGGCGTAGGTATTTCTATGTTAGGACCGATCACCTGGTCTCTAACCTTGTCGGGTTCCCAGAAAAGTGGAATTCAAAACGTAAGTGCCTCTATTCGCTGAACTCCTTGCTACTTGTGACTTGTCATGATTCTAACTTTTTTCTGTTGCAGCCATAGCTCACACACATTGGATCGTTACCAACATTAGGAGATGGGTTACCGACCTATTGGCGTATCCGAAAAGGACCTGCACATGGCTCGCTTTTCTCCAGCATTATGGCCCCGCGACCCCTTCAGGTAGATTTTAGGCTTCGTTTAACGGTTTTTGTGAATTTCACTTACTGTTTTACCTTTATAGTGACATGACAAGCTGCTCCTAGGAAAAGGCGGTAGTTCCGTTTCGGATACTCAGGAGATACTCTGCACGTTCGTCCTAGGAAGCGTTACTATGGTCCCTTTGCAGGGAGTCACGTCGGTGACAACAGTTGTGAGAGAGTCGGCGTCGTTGGTACCAGCTCCACAACCTTCAGATGAATCTCTCGAGGGCGAAGAACCAGTGGAGAGGAAAGGGTGGAGTCTTGTAATGGGCAAGACGGTGACTACAGAAGATGAAAGGAGTAGCGTGCCTCGACAAATGCCCAGACCCTTATTCATGGCCGATACCATCCGTTCTGGGAGGTCGGCCCAACATGAGAGTACCATTACTGGTGCTAGCTCAGTACATTTCGCTAAGGTTGGTTTGATGACCAACATCGGTGGAGTTTGCAGGGATGTCGATGGATCAGACTCCAAAGTTAACCTAGGAGGACGTGGACGAGCTTGTGAAGGGTCTCACACAGGTGGAGACGACAGTGGACGGATCCGACCGCCAAAGTGTGATCCCAAGGGCTTACAATTTACTGCTAAATAGCAAACAAGCCGCATTGGAACTTACTTTGCTATACTCTGCCCCTGAAAGTGAGACGCTTAGGTTTGTCAGCGATGCGAACTAGTCTCGAAGGGTCGCCGACATGACTTTGCAGGTGTCACGCCCCAAATCGAGGGACATGACCGGCGCCTGACCGGGTTGCCCCAGTCAAGCGGTCCTGGGTGCCTTTTATTCCCACGCGTTACCCCTGTATTGATTGTTTCTCATTAACCAAATATCTTACTAACCATGAATGATTTCACAATAAACAATTAAAACCATACGAGTGATTTATTAACAAGTTTGCAGTTTTTACAACGCCCGACATAACATAATATATACATAAGACTGGAGTCCCACAGTTTACATGTCTACAGAGCCTCTAGGATACAAAAAAAAAAGGAATACAATACTTTGCCGGTAACAAGGCTCCGACTATACCTTGCAAAACCAAAATGAAATCTAAACAAAAGTGGCATGAACCACACAGGGCCCCAAGGAAGAAAGGGCTCACCAAAACGGGCAGTGGAAGGAGAAGGATACTACTGCCGATGAGCTGAAGTGCCTGCTACTGATCCACCTACAATCATAACACGAATGTAGCGTCCCCGGCAAAAGGGACGTCGGTACACTTGAATTGTACTGGCATGTATGGACAAACTTTGTCCCAAGTAAACTCAAGCCATTGAATTATGTCAACAATTAATTAAGCCAGCCAACCATGTTTTCTACATTTTCCTCATTTCAAATAATTCTCAACACAAAGCACTTTCTAAGATCAACAAATTTAACAATAACCAATCAATCATGTATATCAGAAGTAGTCAAACAAAGGGCAATCAGTGCCCCACAGATTGCAAACTCTCCTGCTGTCTCCTTTCACAATTTCACATATTGATTTTTATATCAATTTTCAATAGCGATTTCGATCGCTTTATCCTTATTACCCCTGACTACCCTTATTACCTCGGCCACCCTTATCGCCCCAACCCACACCTTATTTCCTCATGTTGCAGCGCGCAACCCGATCCCACCGTACAGTTTTCAAACACAACAATCCCAAACAGCAAATAAGGTACTACACACAATTACAATAAGTTCAAATAAGCAACTTACACATTGGTTCATGTTCTCAATTACTTGTCAAGCCAATATCACAACCAAGTTACAATGTTTCCATAATCAAGAATATTCACACAAGTATGTTCAATAAGTTTCCACAACAACCAATCCTTAAGTGTTTCGTTACTTTTCCACAAGGTGCCATATAGTCCATCATAACCATTATTCACAATTCTTTACCCAATTCAACTCTCATTCACCTTTCGGTTCATATTCCATACCACATCACTCATATTTCAACAACAACTTTGAATATCCAACAATAACATCAAGAATTTCACACAATTTGTCAAATTAATACTAACCAAACAAATTTCACACATATAGGCGATTTCACAAGAATCAAAATTAGCCATACATACCTGGTATCGAGTTTTCTTCCTTTAACTTCCTACTTTATGCTTACCCAAGATATCCTACTCTTGCCAACCTTGTTCTTGAAGACTCTTACTTCTACTCACTTCTTTTACTAAAAATCAAGTTCAATACTCATGCATGAGTGTAAAATTCCATTTTCAAAAGCTATTATATGCAAACCTCTCTTTACCCAATTTAAAACTGAAAATTAGAGAAAATAGCTAGGGTTTTTACCTTGAAAAGATTGGGGAAGTTGAATCCTTGCCCTAGGATACCTTGGAATTAAGTGGTTGGAACAATCTTTGAAGATGAAGAACTTCTCTCTCTAAAACCCCTCTCTTCTCTCTCTAATTTTAGTAAGATGATATGAGAAAATGAGGGTGAAAGGTGTTATATTAAAGAAGAGATCGGGTCAAAATGTTACAAAAAATCTGGGCCGGGGTCAATTCTGCGGTCACATCTGCGATCGTAGAATCAACATGCGGTCCGCAAAGTGACCGCGGAATGACCTCAAAATTACACAAGTTCTGTTACGGAATGCGACCACAATGCGGTCCGCATTCTTGATCAGTGGTCGCAAAGTGCACCGCAGATTCATTATGCGATCGCATATCGACCACATTTTTGACATGATTTTGGGAAACCTTCTGGTAAGCTCTACGGCAAGAATGCGGTCCGCATAGCAGATCTGCGGTCGCATTCTTGACCGCAAAATTGACATCTTTCTCGAAAAATTGGTTCTCTACATTTTTGAAACTTAAATCACTACCAAGGGTCCGAACCGCGGCGAGCTTACGAGCCGCGAAGAATTCTAAGCATTCCTAACACATTATTCGGACCATGACACTATAGCTACTAGGTTTTATGCACAAAAATTTTACGGGGCCTTACAGCAGGTAACTATTTAATTATTATTCTTTGCTTATCGTATGGTTGGCTCGATGTGTGCTAATTTTTGACGTCCTTTTCAGACCCTCATTTTGGAGGTGGAGCGGAGGCGTCGTGAGCAAAAAAAAGTGACCATATTTGACAAGATGGTCAAGCGATACCGATGATACCGCTCCAAACATCAAGCGGCGGTGGACCTTTTTCCAGCAAGACCCCGAATTTCTGGTGTTCTATAATGGTCTTGAGCAGAGAGAGGCCCAGATAAAACGTAGGTAGGCCGAACTGGAAAAAGCGGAGGATGAGCTGGTGAGAGCCATAACTTGTAGTAGTGAGTTGGAAGCACTTCTCAAGGCAAGAGATGATGAGCTTGAACCAACCCGGGGGGGGTGGCGGTGGAGAATGCCGATCTTCAGTGTAGTGTGGCAGATTTGACCGATGAACTTAAAGCCAGGGCGGCAGAGATTAGCGCTCTTAGGCAGGGTGCTCCCAAGGTCTGAGGATGTGGTTCGACCTCCGCAACCTTCCTCATCTCGCCCCCCATCCAATCAAAATGCTCGCCGTAATGCGCATGAGATGTAGATTTTTGCGGAAGCCAAACTTGACGTAGATAGAGAGTTTCAAGGTACGGGTCGAGCGATGGAGGAGAAGGTCCAAGTGAGACAGAGCGAGGCTCGCACCACCCATGAAGCTTGCAGGTTTAACTATGACTCCCCTGACCAGGAAAGCTACACTTTGGAGGATATCGACCATCTAGACTCCGACCCTTGGTATAATAAGGATTTTTGCTTGGTGTCAGGTAGTTTCAATATAACATTGACATTGACCCTGATAGGAATTCATTATCAAATATAAAAAAGAAGTCCTCGGAGAGCTTCTGAGAGTTTGCTGTAAAATGGCGCGAACAAGCGGCCAGAGTCAACAGGAGACGACGTGTAGGGTGGCGAGGAGCCTTGAACTTGTACATGCTATTTTGCTTTCTTCTTTTTCTTTTTGGGATTTAATGGGGACCTTTCTCGGGGTTAAATGTAAATATATTTTTGCTGTGATATATAAACTTTATTTTGGTCAAATTAACCTTCAAGTTATTTAGGGCCAATGCCCAACGGTCAAATGCAGACTCGACATCGAGTCTGAGCAAAACATTCCATAACTCCAAACGGAGATAGGACCAAGGCCTGTTGTTATCAACACAGACGGATCCATATGTTTTTAATAAATCATAATAAGGTAAAGCAATGCACAATCATTCAGGCTAACATGCAGTTGATCAATCAAATTCTAATTTCAAACTTCAATTGTTTTATTCATTTACTACTAATGAGTTTCGAACTACTCCTAAAGGTGAGAACTAAAGCTGTAGAGGCAAGATGATTTAAAAGGGCCGACCCAATTCAATACCCACTTCGTGGGTGTCTGGGGAAGGGAATACTCTAGGCAGCCTTCCCCTGCTTTGCAGAGAGGCTGATTCGAACCCGCGACCTGACACACCACGGCAAGCAAGCTTACCGCTGAGCCAAGCCAAGCCGGCAAGATGATTTATGTGGCTTAATTACTACATATGAACATGAGCCATTTGAAACTTCTTTTATAGCTACTCAAACTAAGGTTATTCACATCATGATTTCAAACTGGATATATGGAAATAGCATATTGAGATATATAATTATTTGAACCATCTTTTAAAATTACTAGAAGCAAACTATTCTATACCACACCACATTATACTAATAAACTCAAACCAAATCAGATTAGAATTACTGACTATAGATTCATACACTCATAAAACTAGTTCAATAGTCCATACATCTAAAATAGTCCAGGATTTTGATTATAACAAACAAACAATTACATCACATATAATAAGGTTAACAGAGTTTCAAATCTACGGCAAGAGCATCATCCTCAATTTATTTCATGTTTCAATCGTGAAGCTACAGGTTTTAAGTGGTGTACCTGTGGATCTGAATTCAATAGAAGAAAAAGAAGAAGCTAGCACAACAGTAGTGACAAGCAGAGGTTGAACAACATCCCAGAGAATTCAGTAAACCAGGAAAAGTTTGAAATCAAGCAACACCTAGGGAATCAACCACATGCTCTACTTAAACACACCTAAATATGATCACAATTTGACACATGAACTTATAGGATATCTTCAGCAATCAAACTTTGAAATTAAGAGAAGCAAATCAAACACCGACTCAAAGTTGACCTGATGCTGTCAATGTGACAGCATTTCTTGGAATTCTAATTCAAATTTCAATTCTCCCTTTTCATCTCTTTTTGTATCTATCTGTTTGAAATTACTCAAAGATCCAATCTCTCCCTCTGTTTAGAATCCTATCTTCTTCACTCTTTTTTAAGTTCTCCTATGTGTGTCTATCTCTCTCTGTTAATCTCTGTCTTTTCTCAATAATCCTTTTTTTTAGAATTATTATCCCTTTTTTATATGCGTTTAAGACACATTTTCTCCTGATTTTCAGCCTTAATGAGTAATCAACTAACTTATCTTTAACCCTTAAAATCGGTAAAAGCATTTTCCACTATTAATTGTCTATTACCTTTTCACAAATCCACTTAGGAATGTCTCAAATTAGTCCACTAACATGCTTTAAATATTCAGCAACCCTTAATCAATTATTCACGCATTCTATTTCTCTAAAATAACCATTAAACTACTCCTGTGATTTATTGCCCAGACCCAATAAGCTATAACCAATTCACCTCAGTGAGAAATCCTACCAATTGACTAAACTGATTTCTAACTCAACCATCTTGAAAACCAAATCCAGGTTAATGATAGGCAATTACCTACGGATTTTAAATTTGAACTATTAGCCTGGAGTAATTGGTTATTCAAAACTGACCATCGCATTCCATATGGTGAATTCATCAATATACAAAGGAGACGAAATAAACACATCTAAATAATTAGTGATTAAGAACTACAAACCATACGGAAATCAAAGTAATCAAACATAGAGAATAACAATCTTGGACTTAACACAAACACGAACTAGCTACAAGAATAGACTAATGGACGAAACTTACTTAATTGACTCAACACTTTATAACATATACGAATCAATCGAAAGAAAAATGAACCAAGAAAAAGGTTTGAAGGAGAAGAAAGAAAAATAATTGACAACAGACGGATTTCAATGAAACTTAATCAGACATGCATTAACAACAACAAAAGAAATACAAAGAAGCAGAAATACCTCGAAATCTTAGACTAAATTTTATTCCATATGTTTCTTCGAAATTGGTTTCCAGTTAGTATTATATGTCTATCGCGTCAGAAATGGGCTTATAATACTAACTAGGAACATATTCAATCCTGACAACTTCGAGACAGTATCGGACCGCTAGACCCTAAATTCATCATTCAAAGAGTTTTACTCAGATTCGAGCCAAGTTGATTAGGGATTATGAATGAGGAAGTCAAGGGGATTATTGGGTGTGACTATATGGTGGGTTTAGGTTTGGCGCCACCAATAGGGAATTTTGTGGCGGCGCTAGGGTTCTTGATTTAAAATTGATATTCGATGGGTTTCAGGTCGATTCGAGGGGAACTAGCGGTGTTCTAGTGGTGAAATAGGTCCAGGGGTCAAGGGGTGTGAGTTTGGTGGTCATTGGATGAACTAGGGGTTTTGACTGATTCTTTGATCGAATATTTGAAAAGCTCCACACGGATTCGATGAAAACTATTATGGGGGTTGGGACGAGGAGGTCATGAGGGTTGGTTGGTGTAAAGATGAGGGTCATTAGACCACCGGAACCGCCATGAGGCGATTTCCAATGGGGGGTTGACGGCGGAGTGAGGCGGGGGATGAGCTGGTCTCTGAGGGTTTGAGAGAGACGGGATAAAAGGGGTTGACTTGGGGGGAGGGGGTGTAGGGTGAGGTTTGGGAATATATAGTGGGGTGAGGATTTAAGCCTGGCCGTTTGATCAAACGAGATCAACTGTAACGACCCAGCCGGACGTTTTTGAAATTTAGACCCTGATCCCTAATTAACTGCTTTCCCTAAGTTCATTTCTGCTATTATGGTTTGCTGGGATGTTCGGTTCTAGAATTTGGAGTGTTTTGGGGGTACTTAGTCCCTAAATGAGAGCTTTATAGTTAAAAAATGGCCCATATTCAAAACAGTATTAGGATGACCTCGGAACGGGAATCCAATGGTTCCGTTAGCTCTGTTAGGTGATTTCAGGGTTGGGTGCGTGTCCAGAATGTATTTTGGAGGTCCGTAGCTCATTTAGGCTTGAAATGCCAAAGTTTGGAATTTTTGGACATCCGGTCGATAGGTGAGATTTTTATCCGGGAGTCAAAATGGAATTTCGACAGTTGCAGTAGCTTCGTTAGGTGATTTTGGATCTGTCTGCAAATTTTCAAGTCATTCGGACATCGTTTGGTCGGGTGTTTGATAGCATGTAGGTTTCAGAAGTTTTGATTGAAACTTAGGCTTGAATCCGCCATAATCTGATGATTTTTGTGTTTAATGATATGTTTTTATGATTGGAACAAGTTCGTATCATGATTTGGAGTAGGTTGATGGTTTTGGTTGAGGTCCCGGGGCCCTGAGGGAGTTTCCGGGGGTCAAACGGACCATTTTGAGTTGTGAAGCAGGTCAAATTTGTTGTCATGGGTGTTGCAAACGATTGCTCTATGCGATCGCAATAGGGTGATGCGATCGCATAGAAGGCTTGGGAGGAGGCTAAAATTTTTTTCTATGCGATCGCGGAAAGGGATATGCAATCATATAGCTGTGGTTAATTGTTCTCTGCGATCGCGAATTGTCTATGCGATCGCACAGTGGTAAGGTTAGGGGTCTGAGGTCCTATAGTTTGTTCTATGCGATCGCAAAGCTGGGAGTGCGATCGCATAAGGTTGTTTTGTTAAGCAATGCGATCACAATGATGTATGTGCGATCGCATAAGTTAAAAATGTGAGGTTCAAAAGCTGTTCTATGCAATCGCAATAAGGGTCATGCAATCGCATAGAGTATTTCACTGGGCATACAGAATCAGTATATTAAATTTCATCCGCGAGGGTTTCACCATTTTTGCAAAAACTCAAGCTAGGGAGCTCGGTATTGAGTGATGTTTCGCGTGCTTTTCAGAGACAATTGTTGAGTAACGATTTCTTACTCCCTTGTGATCATTATTCACTAATCTAAACTCAAATTCTTCCTTTAATCTCGAATTTGGGATGTAATTGGGGTAAGTTTCATAGAACAAACTTTGATGATTTTGAGGGGCAATCGAACTCCGATTTCTATAACTTTTATATGGTTAGATTCGTGAGAGTGCGAGGGTTCTGAAAACATACAAATATTTCGATTTTGAGCCGATGGCTGGTGGGGTATTTTGGTCATTTCACCCATTTTCGCGCCGTAGCTTTAATTTTATCAGTGTAATTAGTTACTTGTGATGTTATTTAAACTATGTAATTGGTTTGAATAGATTTGGGCCACTCGGAGTCGGATACTAGTGGCAAAGGAGTCATTTCTTAACGGGTTTTGTACCGGGACTGAGGTAAGTGACTTGTCTAACCTCGCGTGGGGGATTTCATCCCCTAGGATATATATGTGTTGATTTAAACGCCTTTTACGCGAGGTGATGGGCGTGTGCTTGCGCACATTGTTGAAAACCACTTTACTTGAACTGCTCAATCCGTGTTATCTTTATTATTTCATTGGTTTAATTGTAAGATTTATCCTGTGTTAGCTAGGGAAACCTGATTAGATGGGATTAACTGCCTAAATGCCTACTTGTCTTAATTGAATTCCCTGGAACATGTTGTGATTGGATTAATTGTTAATTGTAGTTGTGTATTTCATATTTCTCTGTGTTTTCTTTTATTTGATTGTGTTTGTGTTCTGTAGACTACGGGTTCAATTTCCGGAGATCCGGTGCTACTGAGGTAAAGGACTGTGAGTTCAATTCCTAGAGATCCTGTGATTTTGATACACATACTGCGGGTTCAATTCCCGGAGATCCTGTGATTTTTAGGTACGGACTGCGGGTTCAATTCCCGGAGATCCTGTGATTCTGATATACGGACTGCGGGTTCAATTCCCGGAGACTCTGTGATGCTGATATAAAGGACTGTGGGTTCAATTCCCAGAGATCCTGTGATACTAATATATGGACTATGGGTTCGATTCCCGGAGATCCTGAGTTGCTGAGTATAAAAGGACTACGGGTTCAATTCCCGGAGATCCTGGATTATTGATTTGTACTTGTTGTGTTGATTTCTATTTGTTAGCTTAACTGTAGACGGCTTGTAGTATTTATCTCGTTTGCTGTTATTTCAGACTTATTCCTAATTTCGTACTATTTAACATTATTATCATTATTTTTATTACAATCGGTAGGGCCCTGACCTTCCTCGTCACTACTCCATCGAGGTTAGGCTTGGCACTTACTGAGTACCGCTGTGGTGTACTCATGCTACTCTTCTGCACACTTTTGTTGTGAAGATCCAGGTCCATCTGATCAGATGCACTACCGGTGACCGAGGCACATTTTCAGGAGACTCGAGGTATGAATCTGCGACGTCTGCAGATCCGGAGGGTCTTATTCTATTCTTCCTTAGTGATGTCGGTTATTCCTTTATTTCGGTTGTATAGATACTCTAGATGTATAGAGCTACAGTTATACTCTCTTAGTCTATGTTGCCCGTGAGTTTCCGAGTCTTGGTGGTTGTACTTTCTAGTATTTGGTAAGGTGTATGTGCCGAGCGGAACCTATTACAATTCTTTTACATCATTCCGCTGTTATCTTAACTTTTGTTCATAAGAGTTGTATATTCCGCACTGTGTTAGGCTTACCTAGTCGCAAAGACTAGGTGCCGTCATAACAGGTTCACGATTATTGAACTAGGGTCGTGACAAGTTGATATCAGAGCTCTAGGTTCATAGGAGTCACGAGACACATACCGGTTATTTAGAGCCTCGCTGATCGATACTGAGATGTCCGTATTTATCTGCAAGTGGCTATGTGATTGTTTAGGAAACTCTTCATTTCTTTTGAATTCCTTGTCGTGCGATATTTTGACACCAAATCTAAACTTTCGTCTTCTATTCTCTCACAGATGGTGAGGACACGTGCTACTCGTGAAGAGCAGGCACACGCGCCCCCTGCTACCGCCGCCAGAGGCCGGGGCTGGGGTAGAGGTAGAGGACGCACTCGAGGTGTAGAGCACCCGCGTGTCCTACCACTGAGGCACCACAGGTGGATTAGGTTAGAGCGCAGGCCCCTGGTTCACCTACTACCGCTACTACGACTCCAACACTCCAGTAGACTCTAGCCCTGTTTATGAGCATGTACACTACTCTAGGTCAGGCAGGGTTGCTTCCTCTCGCCGCAGCTACATCTCAAGCCGGGGGAGGGGCCTAGACTCCCGCAGCCTGCACACCTGAGCAGCGAGTGCCTGTGGAGCAGGTTCCAGAGGTTATTACTATACCGCCTGCCGCACCAGTACAGCCCGGAGGTGGGCCAGCTGCCTCCAAGGACGAGCAGTGCATGTTGGAGAGGTTCAAGAAGTATGATCACCCCAGTGTTCAATGGTTTAGCTTCAGATGATGCCTTGGGATTTCTGGAGGAGTGTCATCGCATCCTCCGTACTATGGGTATAGTGGAGACCAGTGGGGTTTCCTTTACTGCTTTTCAGCTTCGAGGGGCCGCTTATGATTGGTGGCGCACATATGAGTTGGATAGTCCGAACGAGTCTGCCTCGTTGACCTGGACACAGTTTTTTGATATGTTTTTTAGGGTGATTTTTCCCCAAAGATTTAGGGATGCTTGGCAAGTGGAGTTTGAGCAGTTGAGCCAGGGCTTTATGACCGTATCTGAGTATACCATCAGTTTCACCCGGTTAGCCAGACATGCACCAACCTTGGTCGCCATGGTCGGGAGAGAGTGCGGAGGTTTATTGAGGGTCTTATCCCGCCTATCCTGTCCAGCATGGTTAGAGAGGTGGAGACGGATGTACCATATCAGCAGGCAGTGAGTATTGCCAGACGGATCGAGGGTATGCTCACTAGAGAGCGAGGAGAGAGGGAGGCCAAGAGGTCTCGTGAGTCGGGTCATTTCTCTAGTGCCCGTATTTCAGCAGCCGGTCATTTTTGCAGGGGTTATTCCGGTCGTCCAGTTCATTCAGCATTGCCAGCAGCTGGTAGTACTCCAGCACCTCCAGCACCTCAGGAGCCTTATTATGCTCCCCTAGTTTCCAGTGCGCCTCCTGCGCGGGGTACCTCCGGGGGTCAGTCCAGCGGGAGCGGGGCCGATCAGTCACAGCCACTGCGTCCTCCTAGGGTTTTTTGAGTGCGGGGATACTCACCATCTGGTTAGGGAGTGCCCTAGGCGTAGGAGGGGAGCGCGTCCACAGACTTTGCAGCCTCAGCGTGGTTCACAGGGTCAGCATGCCATCATTCCAGCCCCAGCTGCCACCTCACCTGCCCAGCCAACCAGGGGCGGGGATTAGGGTGCTAGTGGCCGCCCTCGAGAGAGGGGTCAGGACAAATTTTATGCTATTCCTGATCGCGCTACAGCTGTTGCCTCTGATTCTGTTATCACGGGTATTATCTTGGTTAGTCACAGAGAGGCATCAGTTCTATTCGATCCTGGTTCTACTTTTTCATATGTGTCCTCTTATTTTGCTTCACATCTGGGTGTGCCTCGGGATTCTTTGAGTGCCCCCATTTATGTTTCTACTTCGGTGGGAGATGCTTTGGTTGTGGACCGCGTGTATCAGTCGTGTTTGGTCACTATTTGTGGTTTTGAGACCAGAGCTGATCTTTTATTTGCTCGACATGGTTAATTTCGATATTATTCTGGGCATGGACTGGTTGTCGCCCCACTATGATATTCTTGATTTTCACGCCAAGACTGTGATGCTGGCTATGCCAAGCATTCCATGTATTGAGTGGAGTGGTACTCTATATCACACCCTATGCCGTGTTATTTCCTTTCTCAAAGCTCAGCGTATGGTTAAGAAGGGGTATGCTCCTTATCTTGCTTATGTGAGGGATATCAATGTTGAAACTCCTTCTATTGATTCCATCCTAGAGGTACGTGATTTCTCTGATGTATTTCTAGCTGATCTCCCGGTCATGCCACCCGACAGAGATATCGATTTTGGTATTGACTTATTGCCGGGCACTCAGCCCATTTCTATTCCTCCGTACCGCATGGCTCCTCCTGAGTTGAACGAGTTGAAGGATCAGTTACAGGAGTTGTTGGGTAAAGGTTTCATTCGACCTAGTGTTTCGCCTTGGGGTGCTCCTGTGTTGTTAGTGAAGAAAAAGGACGGTTCTATGCGTATGTGCATTGACTATCGCTAGTTGAACAAAGTTACAGTGAAAAATTGGTATCCTTTGCCACGTATTGATGATTTATTTGATTAGCTACACGGCACACAAGTGTTCTCCAAGATTTATTTGCGCTCTGGTTATCATCAGCTGAAGATTTGGGAGCCAGATATCCTGAAGACTTCCTTTAGGACTCGGTATGGTCACTCCGAGTTCCTCATTATGTCTTTCAGGCTGATTAATGCCCCAACAGCTTTCATGCCTTTGATGCACAGTGTATTCAAGCCATATCTTGACTCGTTCATGATTGTTTTCATTGATGACATTTTGGTATATTCCCCGAGTCGGGAAGAGCACGAGCAGCACCTGAGGATAGTGCTTCAGACTTTGAGGGAGAACCAGTTATATGCAAAGTTTTCTAAATATGAGTTTGGCTGAGTTCGGTGGCACTTCTAGGCTACGTGGTGTCGAGCGAGGGTATTTGAGTGGATCTGAGGAAGGTGGAGACCGTCCTGGGTTGGCCTCAGCCCTCATCAGCTACTGAGATTCGTAGCTTCCTTGGTTTGGCGGGTTATTACCATCGTTTTGTGGAGAGATTCTCTTCGATCGCAGCACCTATGACCAGATTAACCCAAAAGGGTGCCCCTTTTCAGTGGACAGAGGAGTGTGAGGCGAGCTTCCAAAAGCTCAAGACAACTTTGACTTTGGCCCGTATCTTGATGTTGCCTACTGGTTCAGGGTCTTATACAGTATATTGTGATGCCTCACGGGTTGGACTCGGAGCAGTATTGATGCAGGATGGTAGGGTGATTGCCTACGTATCTCGACAGCTAAAGGTGCATGAAAAGAACTACCATCTTCACGATCTTGAGCTAGCTGCCATTGTTCACGCCTTGAAGATTTGGCGTCATTATTTGTATGGGGTTCCTTGTGAGATCTACACTGATCATCGGAGTTTACAGCACTTTCTTAAGCAGAAGGACCTAAACATGCGTTAGAGGAGATGGTTGGAGCTGTTGAAGGACTATGATATTACCATTCTTTATCACCCGGGCAAGGCCAATGTGGTTGTCGATGCCCTAAGTCGCCGGGCGAAGAGTTTGGGAAGTTTGGCATATCTACCAGTTTCGAAGAGGCCTATGGCGATGGATGTCCAGGCTTTGGCTAGGCAGTTTGTTAGATTGGGTCTTTCAGAGCCCATCCGGGTTCTGGCCTGTGTGGTTTCTCGGTCTTCTCTATTTGATCGCATTAGAGAGTGACAATTTGATGACCCTTATATACTTGATCTTCAGGACAAGGTTCGGCATGGTGATGCTTGAGATGTTACCATCGATGAAGACGGAGTGATGAGGATGCATGGGCGTATTTGTGTGCCTAATGTAGATGATCTTCGAGAGTTGATTCTAGCTGAGGCCCATAGCTCGCAATATTCCATCCATCCGGGTGCCGCAAAGATGTATGAGGACTTGAGGCAGCACTATTGGTGGAGGCGGATGAAGAAGGATATTGTTGACTATGTTCTAGGTGCCTCAACTGCCAGCGGGTGAAGTATGAGCATCAGTGTCCAGGTGGGTTTATTGCAGCAGATTGAGAACTAGAGTGGAAATGGGAGCGCATCACCGTGGACTTCGTATCTGGACTTCCACGGACTGTGAGGAAGTTTGATTCTATTTGGGTCATTGTGGATCGGCTGACCAAGTCCGCCCATTTCATAATTGTGTGCACCACTTACTCATCGGAGCGGTTGGCGGAGATCTATATCAGGGAGATAGTCTGGTTGCATGGTATTCCAATTTCCATCATTTCAGACAGAGGCACTTAGTTTACTTAACGGTTCTGGAGGACCGTGCAGCAGGAGTTAGGTACTCGGGTGGAGCTGAGCACAAAATTTCACCCCCAGACGGATCGCCAGTCTGAGCACACTATTTAGATTTTAGAGGATATGCTCCGTGCGTGTGTGATTGAGTTTGGAGGTTTATAGGATCACTTCTTGCCACTGGCGGAGTTTGCTTGTAACAACAACTATCAGTCCAAAATTCAGATGGCGCCGTATAAGGCTCTATATGGTAGGAGGTTCAGGTCCCCAGTGGGTTGGTTCGAGCCGGGCGAAGCCAGGTTGCTAGGTACTAAGATGGTCCAGGATGCAATGGACAAGGTCAAGGTGATTCAGGATAGACTCCGTGTAGCCCAGTCCAGACAGAAGAGTTATACGGGCAAGAAGGTTCGCGATGTGGCATTTATGGTTGGCGAGCGGGTTCTACTTTGGGTCTCACCCATGAAGGGCATCATGAGGTTTGGGAAGAAAGGGAAGCTGAGTCCAAGGTTCATTAGCCCTTTTGATATTTTGAGGCGTGTTGGGGAGGTTTCTTATGAGCTGGCCTTATCTCCCAGTCTAGCCGGAATCCATCCAGTATTTCATGTCTCTATGCTCCGGAGATACCATGGTGACCCGTCGCACGCGTTGGATTTCAATTATGTTCAGCTGGACAAGGATCTGTCTTATGTTGAGGAGCTAGTGGCCATTTTGGACAGGCAAATCAGAAAGCTAAGGTGAAAGAACATCGCTTCGGTGAAGGTCTAGTGGCAGGGTCAACCGGCCGAGGAGGCGACTTGGGAAACCGAGCAGGAAATGCGCAGCCAGTACCCTCATCTCTTCACTACTTCACGTATGTTTTCTATGCTTGTTCGAGGACGAACGAATGTTTAAGTGTGGGAAGATGTAACGACCCGGGCTGTCATTTTTGAAATTTATGCCCTGATCCCTAATTAACTGATTCCCTTAAGTTCATTTCTGCTATTGTGGTTTGCCGGGATGTTCGGTTCTAGAATTTGGAGTGTTTTGGGACACTTAGTTCCTAAATGAGAGCTTTATATTTGAAAAATGGCCCGTATTCAGAACAGTATTAAGATGACCTCAGAACGGGAATCTGATGGTTCTATTAGCTCCGTTAGGTGATTTCGAGGTTGGGAGCGTGTCCGGAATGTATTTTTGAGGTCCGTAGCTCATTTAGACTTGAAATGCCGAAGTTTGGAATTTTTGGAAATCCGGTTGATAGGTGAGATTTTGATCCGGGAGTCGAAATGGAATTCTGACAATTGTAGTAGCTTCGTTAGGTGATTTTGGATATGTCTCCAAATTTTCAAGTCATTCGGACATCGTTTGGTAGGGTTTTTGATAACATGTAGGTTTCAGAAGTTTTGGTTGAAACTTAGGCTTGAATCCTCCATAATCTGATGATTTTTGTGTTTAATGATATGTTTTTATGATTGGAACAACTTCATATCGTGATTTGGAGTAGGTTGGTGGTTTTGGTTGAGGTCCCGGGGCCTCGGGGGTGTTTCCCGGGGTGAAACAGACCATTTTGAGTTATGAAGTAGGTCAGATTTGCTGTCATGAGTGTTGCAAATGATTGCTCTATGCGATCTCAATAGGGTAATGTGATCACATAGAAGGCTTGGGAGGAGGCTCAAAATTTGTTCTATGCGATCGCGGAAAGGGATATGCGATCGCGTAGCTATGGTTAATTGTTCTCTGCGATCTCGAATTGTCTATGCGATCGCATAGTGGTAAGGTTAGGGGTCCCAGGTGATATAGTTTGTTCTATACGATCGCGGAGCTGAGAGTGCGATCGCATAAGGTTGTTTTGTTAAGCAATGCGATCGCAATGCTGAGTGTGCGATCGCATAAGGTTAAAATGTGAGGTGCAAAAGTTGTTCTATGCGATCGCAATAAGGGTCATGCAATCGCATAGAGTATTTCAGTGGGCATACAGAATCAGTATATTAAATTTCATCCGCGAGGGTTTCACCATTTATGCAAAAACTCAAGCTAGGGAGCTCGGTATTAAGTGATTTCTTGCGAGATTTTCAGAGATAATTGTTAGGTAATGATTTCTTACTCCCTTGTGATCATTATTCACTAATATAAACTCAAATTCTTCCTTTTTTTAACCCCTCCCAAATAAGGAGGATCAATAGTGTTTCTACACTTCCCCTTCATGGTGACTCGAACCCAGGACCTGACGGTCGTAGGTGGAGGTGCTTACCACTTCCTTTAATCTCGAAGTTGGGGTGTAAATTGGGGTAAGTTTTATAGAACAAACTTATATGATTTGTAGGGGCAAACGAATACCGATTTCCACAAAATTTATATGGTTATACTCGCGATAGTGCGAGGATTCTGAAAACGTAAAATATTTCGATTTCGAGCTGATGGCTGGAGGGGTATTTTGGTCATTTCACCCATTTTCGCGTTGTAGCTTTAATTTTATCAGTGTAATTAGTTACTTGCGATGTTATTTACACTATATAATTGGTTTGAATATATTTGGGCCACTCGAAGTCGGATACTCGTGGCAGGGGAGTCATTTCTTAGTAGTTTTGTACCGGGACTGAGGTAAGTGACTTGTCTAACCTTGCGTGGGGGATTTCCTCCCTTAGTATATATATGTGTTTATTTAAATGCCTTGTACGCGAGGTGACGGGCGTGTACTTGCGCAAATTGTTGAAAACCACTTTACTTGAACTGCTCAATCCATGTTATCTTTGTTATTTAATTTGTTTAATTGTAAGATTTATCCTGTGTTAACTAGCGAAACATGATTAGATAGGATTAACTATCTAAATGCCTACTTGTCTTAATTGAATTCCTTGGAACATGTTGAGACTGGATTAGTTGTTAATTGTAGCAGTGTACTTCATATTTCTCTTTGTTTTCTCTTATTTGATTGTGTTTGTGTTCTGTGGACTGCGGGTTCAATTCCCGGAGATCCTGTGATTTTGAGGTACGGACTGCGGGTTCAATTCCCGGAGATCCTGTGATTCTGATATACGGACTGCGGGTTCAATTCCTGGAGATTCTGTGATGCTGATATAAAGGACTACGGGTTCAATTCCCAAAGATCCTGTGATACTGATATATGGACTGTGGGTTCAATTTCTGGAGATCCTGAGTTGCTGAGTATAAAAGGACTGCGGATTCAATTCCCGGAGATTCTGGATTAATTATTTGTACTTGTTGTGTTGATTTCTCTTTGTTAGCTTTGTTGTAGACGGCTTGTTGTATTTATCTCGTTTGCTGTTATTTCAGACTTATTCCTACTTTTGTACTGTTCGGCGTTATTATCATTATTTTTATTACTCTCGGTAGGGCCCTGACCTTCCTCATCACTACTCCATCGAGGTTAGGCTTGGCACTTACTGAGTACCGCCGTGGTGTACTCATGCTACTCTTCTGCACACCTTTTTTGTGTAGATACAGGTCCATCTCAGACGTACTACTGGTGACTTAGGCGCATCTTCAGGAGATTCGAGGTATGAATCTGCTGCATCCGCAGATCCGGAGGGTCTCCTCCTATTCTTCCTGAGTGATAACAGTTATTCCTTTATTTCGGTTGTATAGATACTCTGGATGTACAGAGCTATAGTTATACTCTCTTAGTCTGTGTTGCCCGTGAGTTTTCGGGTCTTGGTGGTTGTACTTT